>JAWPHD010003156.1:0-226884 GCA_037043455.1 Cyrtodaria siliqua
TTCTGTAATAATGCCATCCTTAACATTTGCTCAGTATGCTGATCCAATACTAGCTATGTTTTCAGGGCCTTTGTCTGTAGGGACGTTGACGGTAATGTGGGTTATCGCCCGTGTCGATGAGGTATGGGACGTACTTGTTCGTGCAATCCGATGTCCGCTACTGTCTGTAGCAAAAACATCATGTTTTTTTTCCAGGAAATAAGAAGAGTACGTTTTTGGGTACCGACAGAGATGTGAATATACTTTTTATCCGAGATTATGAGGCTACTCTCATTGTAATCAGATCGAGATGTTGCAGTTTCTGATATGGAATTGATAGTGTTTGAAATCGTTTAATTGAAGGGAATTACTCATTGATAAGAAATATTTTACCGACGACCTGTGATGCCCGTATATGTATATGTATTAGTGTATCATAGGGTTTATGACTTCAAAGCCAGCTCTACCGTTTCTCGAATTGACCAACAGTCGGGCACTAACAAGGGAATGGTTTGTAGGCAAAGTACTAAAGTCCGGCTCATATCATGACTCGTATAATTATTTGGCACTCTAGAAAGACGAATCTGGATTTCTGACTGAGGCGGGACAGTAACGTTTGACACTGCACTAGCTAACCCAGGTGTGATACGAATATTGATCGTAGAACACAATGAACCAATGGGTTCTATCCGCGCGCTCTCTGTAACGTTGAAGTATCAGCAAATGAGAACTCCACGCTTTCCTGAGATGAATGGACTATTGGACATATCCAGGCCAATTTTCGGGGTCGAATGCCCATGTGAAAACGTTTGAATTGATGGAATCGTGTAAGACAAACCGTTTTGAACTTTGTGTTTCAGTGCTATGAGTGTGCCCGACTTGTCCGTCAGTACCGGATTGTAATGTCCTCAGACCTGGGTTGTTTTCCTGCCGTGACTCTGGTCTCAACACTCATCCTCCGGCTTCCACCAATTGTGGACCGTGTACTATATGGGAATTCTAGCTCGCTTGGCTTAGTCACTCGGGTTGTCAGGTTTTGTAGGACCTGAGAAAACAATCAATTCAGAATGTAGTAGACAAGCTTTCTTTATTAATGTATCACGTTGTGGTATAAGCGAGCAAGTCCTAGATGTTACATACAATAAGGGTTAAGCATGTGCATAATGCTACGTCTCTTAAATATACATCATACACTTATGTTACTCCTTATTTGCTCAGAAATATATAAAAAGTAAGTGTATGCGGAATAATGTAAAACTCGTTAATTCTAGTCTTAACACATATAATAGTTTCGGACAAATCGCATTATAGAAGAACAATGTTTACATGTACAATATATTTTAATGGAATCGATCAATATATTTATGTTATTTGTCGCATACATTTTATTCTAGGGTTGATGCCATATCCCTTAGAATAAAAGTATGCGACTTGATATATGCCTGCATCGAATTTACATTACATACAGATGTAGATAATCAATAGTTTTGAAAATTGAAAGGCGTACGGACAATGACCGTTCCTCTAAGTTAAACTTGCAATACGTTATTTCTAATACTGTGAAATCATTTTATTTCGTGGGGGATGTAATTTTGCGTATTCGGTGGTTGAACCAAAACCACGGAAATCAAATCCCCACGATTATAAATGTCCAGAGTTTGAATAAGTAGTATGAGCTACGAAACAGGCTTTTCCTGTCGATTTTTTATATCTACTATATTAAAATATTGTTCCCGATCGGTTATGTACTGAAGTTTTATCCAGTGAGATAATTTTAATACTTATTGAGCCAGGTCGTTTGTGCAGATAAAAGGTTTATCATTACAAAATATTAAAACTTGCTACAGCTTTGTTTTATCTGTTCAATATGTCAGTATGTATGCCGATGTGTCAACACACTACTCGTGTTTAACGCAATGCGGACTAATAGATCCATTCACGAATGACTATCGTTGTCATCATATACAGAGTACTTGACCTTTAGTGGTCGGCAATATACTTTGCCAAAGTAAAATATACATGTTGGTTATTTTCAATAACACGTACAGATTTTTAATATTAATCAACAAAAAACAATAGCTAGCTAACAAACAAAGCACACGCTTGCATAGCAACATTAAAACACAATACAGTACGACACACCATATGCATAGCACTCTACGTATTATATCAGTTAGTACTATTAGCATGCAATCTAAACGACCTTAACGTGTCAATTACCTGTTGTTAACACCCTAATTGACGCCATTTTCACTCATAAATATTCAGAGCTAAATTATAAGCTGTTAGCCACTCCAATTCAGAGATATGACACACATCGACGCAGGTGTCCCACCATTCCATCCAACACAAACAATAGGTGTCAGACAGGGTAAAAAATTAAAAACAAACAAGGGAGATTAAACCCACATCCCACGCCGAGTAGGGTGTTTTCCAGTGTTAGTTAGGTGACCGTTGTTAGTATAGAACTGGGGGGGTTCTAGGCACAGTTTTCCTCGTGGGGAATGAGAACAACTAGTGAAATATACTAGGGGGGTACTCTAGGCGTGGCTCTCATATCACACCACAAGATCTAAATATAAGTCACGCCTAAATCAATCACCCAACATATTTCAGCAGCTTCCTCAAGCACCCCGCTCAGGGAAAACTCGCCTAGAACCCCAGTTTTTATACTACTAATCAATGCCGGTTTTGCCATTTTAATAACATAACTTGCAACTCTGTTAGGATGAGCGCAATTTTATTTATGTCTACTTTCACGAATCTACTTTCGGCGAAGTTTTTTCAATAGCCATTTCGCAACTCGTTAAGCAAATACAGACGGAATCGCGCAGTAAGTCTTCATCATCGGCTCTGCTATCATTTTAGAGAGAGCGCAATTTGATTTTTATTTCTTCTTTCAACGAAGCTACTTTCAACGAACTTTCCAATCACACGACTCTAAACAACATCAGTGTTCTTGTAGATTATTTCTACATTTTGCAATATTGAACGATGTGCGAAAAGGCAAGATGAGTTAGACAGCTATTTCAATCCGACATTACAAACAAACATACAGCAAGAATAATGGCACAAGCACCAAGAATAATCTAACTAGGAAAGCGTGGGCCTAGGAATATACTCTATAGATTACACAAGAGACTATTCTGAACAATGGAAAAGATCCAGTCTGGTTTGATTATTTCAACTTTGACACAGACACGAAGAGCCTATTTTCTGGGAATGCAAGAGTGAAGAGCCACAATTCTAAGAATACGAAATCAGTCGGAAACAATAGGTCTTCACTACTATACAAACGAGAGGTGGAAATGTCGTGAGAACAAAAATATACAAGCAAACATAGTCAACAGGAAAAAGATGAGGAAAGATATCAAGAGAATTGCCAGGACAAATTGAAAAATCCTAGTAGCTCAAAGAAAGAAAACAGTTCTTGTCTCCGGTGATGTGTATGACACCGATGAGCAAAAATAGCACAGGGATGAGACGGGGGAGAAATGTCAATGAATTACAAAAAACAATTACAGGGGATTAGATGAATATTGAAAATCAAGAAAGCACCAAAAAGACAGACCCAGAGAAGAGACCAAAAATGACACCGACGATAACACGAGAAATGTCAGATGATAGTACAGATCAAAATGACACCGTAGATATTCTGGATGAATTACGAAATAGATTCGAGGATCTTTGGACAAAAGTAATCCGTGGTTAGGCCAGAAAAGGCAAGATCTGTATGAAAACCGCAAACACATCCTGCAGTTGAAAAGACTTACCTCATACAGCTGAAAAAGATAACCAGAAATACTCGGACTGGTATTTGAACAAATTATTTGTCACAAATCTATATACAGATAATCTCAATATATTTTCACCGAAATAGAAATTTAATCTAATCGTTATTATTTACAATGAACTCAGAAAAAGCTACCAAAGAAAGAAACATGGAGATAGACGGGAGCACCTTGAATTCCGCTCGACAGATATTCTAGCATACTATAGAGCAAAAGAAAATGCCTACGACAATAACCTGGTATCGATATTTCACAAGGCTGGACTACACAAAGGGTACAATAGTGGAAAAACAAAACTGCGATCTATCCCGGAGATAGAAAAAGTTTCATCGATGTTATATATGTATTTGGGTAATCTAGGAAGAAAAGTATATTCAAGCAAAACAAGGAAAGGTGATGTGTACCGAAGGGAAAACAGCGCTGCAAAATATACTTGTCAAACAAATAGCTACATTTGTGTCGAAAACCAATTTTGGACGTAGGACGAAACTATTGGTAATGTCAGAATCTGTAATTGCACATAGAACAAGAATCAAGCAGCAGTATCTCGAAACTATAGAAATAATTGAATCGCATACAAGTTGTAGAGCAGCAAGAAAGAACTCGGACAAGCATATATAAGAAAAACCAATAGAAATGTACTCGCAAGATAGATGTGTCAAACTATCCCATGGGTGTAAGTGGAAAAGAAGAAATGAATCTCTGTCGACTTCTAGAAAGCGTGGGCCTAGGAATATACTCTATAGATTATAACACAAGAGGACTATTCTGGAACAAATGAAAAGATCCAGTCTGTTGATTATTTCAACTTGACAGATCGAGAGCCTATTTTCTGGAATGCAGAGTGAATGGAGCCCCACAATTCTAGAGATAGCTGAAAACAGTCGGAACAATGTCTTCACTACTATACAAACGAGAGGTGGAAATGGTCGTGAGCACAAAAATATACAACAAGATTGTCTCAAACTTTGAAGCGGGGATGTAACAAAAAGTATCGGAGGGGCATCTGGGCTGATTTTGTTGATTCCAAATCTGAACGTTTGCGAAATACATTTTCACACCCGGATGTGCTAAAAAGAGGATAGTACTAGAGTTGAACTTATCAATATATGGAGACCACATTTCATTGGTCAGGAACACATATGCTAGAAGAAACTGTAGAAGAACTCCCGCGTATATTCTACCATACAACCAGCAAAAAATCAATGGCAAATCTGGCAGAGAATATTGATAGAAATATGATTATACTAGACAGAGAGTACAAGAATACTTTGTACATTGTTGTGTATTGTAAACTCAACTGGTAGAATCTGTAGGGACCTTCATTCTCAACCAAAAGTATCATGGAAAAAAGCAAAGAAGTATCGCTGTGTCAGCCATTTGGCGGCTTTCGTCGTTGCCCAATATTTGTGCTTGATATACTGCGATACGAAAATGGAAAATTTCTATTTGCTCCACTAGAATGCTACACCAAAGAAAAAGATACGAAAACAATCCTTTGTGGTCAAAATCCTTCCAAGGCTAGAACAACGAAGATAGAACCAACAGATTACCTCCCACCAACAAATTGTGTAGAGTGGATATGGAAGAGAAAGGGGAAGAATAGAATAGGTGATGAGAAGCCTCCTTTTCAAATTCTTCGACAAGAAACTGATAGAAAGATATCAATGAACTCCACCAAGAAAAGAGAAAAAATGATTGCACAGATATTTAAAGACGAGGAAAAGGAAAAATGGGTAGAGATGAACAAAAAAGTGCAGGAGAAAGTTTGGGAGGAAAAAGAAAAGGAGTTGAGTGAGTTGGAAAAAACATATGAGAAAAATAGAAAGAGAATAGAAAAGATTAGAAAACGAGTAGAACAATTGTATTGTGATTTTCCCGATTGTATAGAATATGTTAGTCGCATACCTATTGGAAAATACTATCTGGTGGGGTTTGCAAATTATACCAAGAAAAAATATGATTCAAAAATTTGCTATTTGAAAAACGATGCCGATCATCACAAAGTTTATGCTACTGAGGGATTGAAGAGGATTTGTAAACAAGTAGAAGAACTTGGACTCACAATTGATGATAACTGGAGCGACTCACGTTCATGCATACTAGACAAAGTACTAGTGGAAATATGGTCTTCTTTTTGGTCTTTCTTGATTTTCAATATTCCATCTAATCTCTGTAATTGTTTTTGTAATTCATTGACATTTCTCCCCCGTCTCATCCCTGCTGCTATTTTTGCTCTCGGTGTCCTACCTCCCGGAGACAAAACTGTTATGGGATAGATCGCAGTTTTGTTTTTCCACTATTACCCTTTGTGTAGTCCACCTTTGAAATATCTGATACCAGGTTATTGTCGTAGGCATTTTCTTTTGCTATATAGTATGCTAGATATCTGCTCGAGCGAATCCCCAAGGTGCTCCCGTCTATCTCCATGTTTCTTTCTTTGGTAGCTTTTTCTGAGTTCATTGTATATAATATAGGATTAGATTAAATTTCTACTTTCGGTGAAAATATATGAGATTATCTGTATTGATTTGTGACAAAAACTTTGTTCAACCAATCGAGTATTTCTTGTTTATCTTTTTCAGCTGTATGTGTAAGTCTTTTCAACTGCATGGATGTGTTTGCGATTTCATACAGATCTTGCCTTTTCTGCCTACCACGTATTACTTTTGTCCAAAGATCCTCGAATCTATTTCGTAATTCATCCAGAATATCTACGGTGTCATTTTGATCTGTACTATCATCTGACATTTCTCGTGTATCGTCGGTGTCATTTTGGTCTTCTTCTTGGTCTTCTTTTTGGTCTTTCTTGATTTTCAATATTCCATCTAATCCCTGTAATTGTTTTTGTAATTCATTGACATTTCTCCCCCGTCTCATCCCTGCTGCTATTTTTGCTCTCAGTGTCCTACCTCCCGGAGACAAAACTGTTTTCTTTCTTTGAGCTACTAGGATTTTCAATTTGTCTTGCAATTCTTTGATATCTTTCCTCATCTTTTTTCCTGATGCTATGTTTGCTTGTATTTTTCTGATTGAACATAGTTAGATTATTCTTGGTGCTTGTGCCATTATTCTTGCTGTATGTTTGTTGTAATGTCGGATGAAAATAACTTGTCTAACTCATCTTGCCTTTCGCCCATCGTTCAATATTGCAAAATGTAGAAATACTCCTACAAGAACACTTGATGTTGTTTAAGCCCCAGTCACATTGCCTTTACGATCGCTTGCGATTCCCCAAGTCGCAGAGCGAAAAAGTCGCGGCGAGGTCGGAGGCAATCGCAGACGTTGCAGTCACACTACGAGGTTCATTACGATCCATCGCATGACCAAAATCGGACAGCAATCGTGCGACGGTCGCAACGATCCGTGACTTGTCGTTCGAATTGCTGAGATCGCACGTGCGACTGTCTACGATCACTTGCAGAATATTGCGATTGGTTGAGCGACTACATGTGACCTGTCGTGTGGTATATAAATTAATCTTCTAATATGTGATTTGAGCATTGCCAGATATAAAATTATCTCTGAATACTAAATTCATAAAATGCCACCGAAAACACGACGCAGCAGTTCGTGAAACATATCGGGCTCCATTCGTAGATAGTTGGTGAAATCGCCCCTCGCCTCTCGCTGAAGCTCGACCATAAGATTTTCATAATCTCCAAACAAATTCCTACGCTGAATCCAGGGCCTGACTCAAAACTTTCGCCGCCTCCTCCGCCGATTTTGCATTACGGCCGCCATACCCAACGCGTTTAACTGTAACTGTTGTCTTACTTGCATTCGTAAATGAAGCAGTCTTAAAGGTGGGAGTGTCATTTTTAAGTTAAATCCAACTAAATATCCAACTAAATATTGTGACACTATATGTTTCCCGATAATTCAATGAATAAAACTTGGTTTATTATTTTATCTTTATATATTTTATTATAATTCCCGCAAATGGTAGCAAAGAGATCTCAGAGGTGGCGCTACTTTAAAATCGCTCGCATGAAAAGTCGTGGACATGCACCATCTATCGTGAGACCGAGGATGTGAAACTGGTAGTGCAACTGTACGCAGCTGCACAGGTGCCCAAAAAAATATTGAGATCATCTGCGATCACTTGCGAAAGCCTGCGAGATGTCGTGCATATAGTTGTACGACGTCTTGCAACCATCTGCGATCACTTCGGTCGCAACAAGGTTTTTATGCATGTTCAAAAACCTTGCTGCGACCGATTTTGGTTGTACGAGTATCTGCGATCGCCTGCGACTGCATACGGCTTACCGCACGATTTTCTGCGATCTCTTGCGATTTTCTTCATTTTCTTGATCGCAAGAAGTCGTAAGGCCAATGTGACTGGCCCTTTAGAGTCGTGTGATTGGAAAAGTTCGTTGAAAGTAGCTTCGTTGAAAGTAGAAATAAAATAAAATTGCGCCCTCCTAAAATGATATGCAGAGCGATGATGAAGACTACTGCCCGGTTTCGTCTGACTTTGCTTAACGAGTTGCAAATGCTATTGAAAAACTTCGCCGAGAGTAGATTCGGTGAAAGTAGACATAAAATAAAATTGCGCTCTCCTAACGAGTTGCAAATGTTATGTTATTAAAATGGCAAACCGGATTGATTAGTAGTATAGAAACTGGGGGTTCTGGCGAGTTTCCCTGAGCGGGGTTGCTTGAGAAAGCTGCTGAAATATGTTGGGGTGTTGATTTAGGCGTAACTTACATTTAGATCTTGGTGGTGTGAATGAGAGCCACGCCTGAGTACCCCCCTGGTATATTTCACTAGTTGTTCTCATTCCCCGCGAGGGAAAACTGTGCCAGAACCCCCAGTTTCTATACTGACCTGGGTTAATTGTTTATTAGAACAGGTCTGACGTAATCGCCAGACAACTCTGCCAATCTGTAGCCTGGGGATGTTTTTGCACTTACAAATCTGGGTCCAATTTATCGATAATGCGTTTCAACATAGTCCTTATTTTACAGATTTTTTTTCCAAAATCAGAAATGCGCGAAATTACGTCCCCTCGAAACTGTCTTTTTGGAAAGAATCGCGAAATTTAATCCCGACGAAATAAAATGATTTCACAGTACTTCATTTTGGTTATGACAAACGCACAAGCATGAATTGCACATGAAACAATACATTATTCCAAATAGAACTAGACATAGTATATCATGATAAAGTGCGTATATATTCATGTTAAAATAATAAAGTTTCTTACCTGAGAAAACAATCAATTCAGAATGTAGAGCAACTTCCTTTTAATGTATCACGTTGAGGTAAAAGGGAGCAAGTGATCTTTAGGTAGCTACATGCCATTTTATGTGATTATTTCTCAGAGTGATTGTCATGGTGAAGTGGACACTTTGACCAATGAAAATCTGTCCAGGCTATTTGCTGACCTGTGACCCTTGAATATATTTAAATACTGACCAGTATATTTCGGCGGAACTATATTGACTATGATTGATGAGGTCCGTAGAAATTCTCAGAGATATGACAAAAACTGCTACCAGGGGGTTCGGCAGCTTCCTGTATTCAGACAGGGAATGGTCAATTGATTAATGTGTGGTTACCTTGAAGTTCTTAAAGTATACATATTTTTCTATTAATATCACTTTTTGGCTGACCACTTGATATATAAGCCTGGTGAGAAACTCAGAGAATGGCCGTTCAGAGTTAAACTATTTGTAAGGAGCACTGAGTCTTAATATTATTACCGCTGCATATTTGCAAATAAAACCTTAAACATAGATAACTGCAAACTACAATTAACACAAATCAAATTCTAACGACTAAATATATATGTAAATGAAAATGCAATATTAAAGAACTGAAACAGGAAAAGAGCATGCACACAATACACTATTAATTATAGCTGGGTAACAAAACTGCATGAATATAATTCTTTCTCTCTTTCCATCTCACGTAACAACTCATTCATTTACTTAGGTCTCATCCATTCGGCCTTATTTTCGTGTAGTATGTGTAAGTCCGGCATGTTTTAATAAGTAAACAATAACATTCATATGCAGTATGATTTAGCAAGTTTAGGTAAATAAGTAACATATCCCTTTGGGAGAGATCTTTCCTCTTGGGCCTCTTGTTAGAAAACATGACCAGTGTTTTAATGTAAAATCAACACAAGTATATTAATCATATTTTGTGTTAATAGTAAAGTAACCTGACAGCCACATGTGTCCCCTGTCGCTAATAATCTCGGTGTGTGCACTCAGTTCGTCAGTGCAAATGTATGCCCGATCTATAACTATGAAACCTTTTAAAGATTTTATGTAAATAAAACAATACCGCCCACACATCATACTCCTGTTCTATATAACAAGAAAGTTCAATGACACTGCAAACAACACAAGATTTTGAGCAAACATAAATGCCACCGCAAACTGCACAAAACTGCCAAGCCAAACATATCTCTCTTGATATACCTGTTTTATGCTATGCTGTGCAGATCAATAAAATCACCCTTACCATGCAGGTGGATGAATAACATAAACACCGTTTTAAAACTTAGGAACTTAGCAAACATAATTCTTCTGTCATTGATGTTGTCCTTAACACTAGTAACTCTTAATATGGTCTTGACATTAGATGGAATTAAAGTAGCTATCCCGCCAGCAACAGCCAACTGTACAGCGTTTCTAAACCTAATATATAATAAACTTATACTTTTAATCGGCATATATACATTAGTCTATGACCTGAACACCGGGATAGGGTTCGGATAAATACTTGTGTAGAGTAATCTTGCCGTTATTTGGCGGATTAATGCCTTTAAATAGTAATACTCCATCACATGTAATGCTACGTTGAACTAACTACAAGCAAATGTATTACCAACAAATGGGCCGAAATTAGCATTTCATTAAACAATTATAACACTTCTCTGTAGCCATTTTTCTTGAAGGAAGATTTTATTCGAAGTCAAGGACGACAACGACCGCTTAACTATGACTATGTCTTCATGATTATATTGTGCGTTTTCTGTTTTGCCCATATCAGCTTCTCGATTTGAATTTGGCCATTTAACTTAAAACAGGTCACAACGTGTTCAGAAACGTTGTCACTAGTTGTCACTGGAAATTATAACTATTTTTATTTTACATTATCTCAAATCCTGTATCCACCCTTGACAGCACAAAGCTGTATGCTGCACAATGGTTAACGTCAATGTCATAAACGATAACCCAGGTTAACATCGGTAAATTGACATTATACGTGTTCTTCCCCCTTTATTAGTGCTCTCAGGTGCAAACTTTGCATAGGGCCTATCTTTTGACGTTTGAGGTAAAGCACTAATTATTTCCCCCATAGACACCAATGTTAAAGTGTCACATATTAATGATTTGCTGCAAATTCAACCCAAGTATGGATAATGCAGCAGTGTAATGTTCATATAGAAAACTATTTTTCCACTTGAAAAACCACCAGAAAACGTGGGATCACAAGACATGCTGTTTTTATTGATCGACTGTTTTCATTGCTCACAAATTGTAAGCATAGAGTCGAAATTTCGAAAATGTTCATCAGTGATCCAGTAAAATCTATTAATACGCTTATTATACATATAACCACAAAATCGAATAGAAATGGGCAGTTTTCCCCTACTTATAATGCCCATTTCCATCGAAAAAGGAGGGATTACTTTTTATTATAGGAACTACATTCGACTACACCTCGGAGGTTTACATGTAATTGGTGGTGGTAAACCTATAAGAGAAGAAAACGTGTTCAGATGTTTCTTAAATGAGGATTGTGTGTTGTCATTTTCATAACAAGCTTAAAAACACCTACTTCATGCAAATCGAATGACTATTTGCCGAGATATGGTCTTGTGAATACCAAGGACAATAGTCTGAAATCGACAAAAGTCAGAGATATTTTTTTTAATTTTACACTATCTGAATTGTCACACCAAACGGCATTTCTTGTCAATACACCATATTAAATAGATCAAATGTTTAGAACATTCAATGGAGATAAATAAAATATGCATTTTAGGTACAATTAGGACGACGAATATGCCAATTTATGTCGATTTTCATGCCAAAATTGATTTTTCAGTCAAATTCTTCAAAATTGGTGGTACCATACATACTTATAGTAGCGAATACAAGCTTAATAATGCCAAAAATACCGCTAAAATCAGAATTGATACTAGCGGAACGCTACCAAGTCGAGTTTGAATGATAAGGAATAATATTTTACCTTTTACACAAATCTTCATTTTTCACAGTATGCTATTTTAGTGGGGTAGGGGAAAGATTTAGTGGTTTCATGTCTACCAAACCTGTTGTCATGCACATTTAATTCATGAAAACATGTTGCAAACATGCAACCCTACATGTTGATACCAAAAAGACATTGTTGAACTGCAAACACTTCACCAATACGTCATTTTAAACACGAACAAAAAATGAAACTCAAAATTACGGCTTTTATAGACAAAATTGGACTAAAAACGCTCAAAACCTATGTAATAAACTATGGAAAACTTATTTCTGAGCTTATTTTACCAACTGTAATCGGAAAAGTGTCCCTAGTTATGAATCTGAGCGAGTCCTAATTATTGCACGCATCTCTTATAGGTATGAAAGCTCTAATTATTTTCCCCATAGACACCAATGTTAAAGTGTCACATATTAATGATTTGCTGCAAATTCAACTCAAGTATGGATAATGCAGCAGTGTAATGTTCATATAGAAAACTATTTTTCCACTTGAAAAATCACCAGAAAACGTGGGGTCACAAGAAATGTAAGAAAGTTCTTGTTTGTTTACTAAACAGGTCAAGGGTACAGCTGTTTTTATTGATCGACTGTTTTCATTGCTCACAAATTGTAAGCAAAGAGTCGAAATTTCGAAAATGTTCATCAGTGATCCAGTAAAACCTATTAATACGCTTCTTATACATATAACCACAAAATCGAATAGAAATGGGCAGTTTTCCCCTACTTAGAATGACAATTTCCATCGAAAAAGGAGGGATAACTTTTTATTATAGGAACTACATCGACTACACCTCGGAGGTTTACATGTAATTGGTGGTGGTAAACCTTGACCTCAAAGGCTATATAAATCGGTCTTAAGCAAGAATGGCTGCAATTAAAAGGATCTGAAGTTTAAATGGTGGCGTCCCGTTAGTATTTCTACATAACGTGCATATATACAAATCCTTTTAATAATTATTTGAATAGTTCAAAAGAAATTATTGTTTTTGCATAAAACTAATTGCTGACTGTATTTCACCACGTTGGGGTTTTCTTCATAAAATAAATACGCTTGTCATCGCTTTCATGTTTGGGTGACCAGTTAAAGGTGGAGAAAATTTGAATGCTCAGGGAGTTGCTGAGGGGGAAGAGGGTGGATTAAGATGAGGGTGGCAAGGAGGTGGTGGAAGTATTCTTAGATAGAGTTTAATATGACGTTGGAACAACTTAAATGAAATGAAATGAGGTTTTAACATAATAAACAAAAAGTTTATCAGGTTATATTGGGAATGCAACCTCAAAGAGAGATGAGATGAAGAATGGAGTGTCCGATCAGGCATGCCTCCACCATGGAGCGAACCAACGTGGGGCGGAAGTCTGCAGCTCCAAAGCACAAGGCTTTATCCACTATGCTACCGAGACCGTCAAGGGAACATTCTAATCCACTAGAGACATACGTGTTTAGTTGGATGATCCATATGACTTTTCATAACGGCATGGTGTAACTACATACATAACGCACTAGCACTAGAATAGTAATAACCTTCCGGAAACAATTAAAAATACTTAATCAACTATATTAGGTAAAAAGAACCGTCTACCGATCAACACTTTCATTTTACCATCTTGAAAGTGCTTATAATTTACATTTTCCTTGAGAAATAACTCCCAAAAAGGCTCTGCCATACCGCGAATATAAATAAAATAATTTAACATGTTAATCTTGAAATAAAAAATCCGGTTCCTATTCAGTTATTCGACTTTAATATGTTAGAGGAGAGAATAGCTACGGAATCGTTCTAAATTACATACTTTCATTATTTTAGATTTCAGAAGGTCGTTTGTCAGTGATTAATCTTTATGATAGAGAGTATTTAACAGATCAAACATGATAATGGACTATGACATTGTGGTCCCGCCTTAATTCCATTACGCGATGTGAAAGCTTATACTAGCAGGATCTTATAACGGATATTCGACATTAAAACACGTTTTAAAAAAAAACTCTGAAAAAATGCGATACTCTTTTTAAAATTACCTATTAAATGTTTTAATTTTACAATATGCAACCTTGTTAAGCCGAATAAAGATTTTATTTCATACCCCCAACCAACCCCGTGTTCGCTTCTTGGAGAAGGGGTTGGATGGGGTATGAAAGTTAATACTCGGACAACGTAATGAGTGTCATAGTTTGTGTCAATATTTTCCATTTTGCATTTTAAATATACAATAAATCCAGTAAAGGGGATCCCTTGGAAGCAAACAACACAAACAAGACAGAAAATAGCAGACTCGGTTTTACTTAGTCTGTTCTTGAGAGGTAATATAAGATGAAACACTTACCACGCCCAACGCACCGGCTTAAAGTTCTCCGGCCATTTGTAGTGTCATGAACATGTTAATGTTTATTTAAATCCAAATCAATACACAATATATATATTTACAATTCACACACTGCAATATCTGTGAAAAACGAGAATAAGATTTTATTTGATGACGTACACAATTTTGAACAGGTAAATTAATCCAAAGGTAAACGTATTTATCAAATATCTGACAATAGTTGTGCAGCTATGCAATTAAGATTTACCTCATTTCCACGTGCAGTCACGCAGTGGTAAAAGTAGTATCTACGTCATGTTTGCATAGATACATATTTTTACATACAACTTAGTAGCGCTTTTAAATATATGATTCTCTCCGGGACTATCAAGAAATGTTCATATGATGTTTAAGAGTTAAATTTGTTAATTGACAATACTACAAAAAGGATGGCCATTCATCTTTAAGCGGTATTCTACTTTAAAGCCGTAGTGATTGATCTCTATAATCAAAATACCTTCATTAAGACAACAATCCGTTTGTGTTGTCTGTTTTCTATCTATCCGAATACTGGTTCCTTGTTCCTTGCATTTGGGTTGAATAAAGAAACAGTGATTTTGAAAAAGTACACAGCAACAAAATGGGTCTAAATTCGTACTCTTTTTAAATTGAAATGATTTAAAAAAAAAACAAGATACAATCTGATGAAATGAGTGTTAGTAATTCTAAACTTTGTTTTAACTATATACTTAGCTGATTTTGGGGAATAAACAAACTCGAAATTCTGCAAATTTGAGATAATAACAAAAATCAACTTAATTTTGGCATGTTTGATGTGAAACAAACATCCCATCTTGCAAAAACAAAAATGACGTTTAAACCTGAATGAAATTGAAATGATAAAGAGGATTAGTTAATATGATAATGCTAAACCGTCGACCCTTACGTTTAATATATATTTATAAATGTGTTTATGCAAAAACTGGAAACATGCCACAATCTTATCTTATTTGTGACCACCACTACAAGCAACGTGTTGATTACCCGAACATAAAGTTTACATTTAAAATTCCTAAGGATATGTATCGAGGTCTATTTGTATAGGGAAAGATAAAACGGTGTCAAATTTACCATATAATATCCAATTAATAAACTTAAGTTCAGAATTTGGTTGTTATTGATTCTTTTAAGCGCATGTCGAGCTATAGATACACGTCTGAGGCCATTTCAGGTCAGCGGTTATCTTTGGTATTTATTGTCAACTTCAGTAGACTATTAGGGAGATAAAACAACAATAAATTACATCTAGATCTTGGCACGATATTTTAAATTAAAGCTACATGTTTACTGGAACATATTAGCATTTTCACACTCGACTTCATATTAAACACTAGAAAAAGGTAAAAATCGCGAATATTTTCGAAAACTTTAACTCACTATGTTCACTGTGTATGCTTGTGTGTATATATGTCTACTGTGTATGCTATATTATGTCCACTGTGTATGCTAAAGTGTATATATGTCCAATGTGTATGCTAGTGTGTATATATGTCTATTGTGTATCCTATATATGTCCAATGTGTATGCTAGTGTGTATATATGTCCTCCGTGTATGCTAGTGTGTATTTATGTCCACCGTGTATGCTAGTGTGCATATATGTTCACCGTGTATGCTAGTGGGTATATATGTCCACCGTGTATGCTAGTGTGTGTATATGTTCACCGTGTATGCTAGTGGGTATATATGTCCACCGTGTATGCTAGTGTGTATATATGTTCACCGTGTATGCTAGTGGGTATATATGTCCACCGTGTATGCTAGTGGGTATATATGTCCACCGTGTATCCTAGTGTGTGTAAATATGTCCACTGTGTATGCTAGTGTGAATATATGTCCACCGTCTATGCTAGTGTGAATATATGTCCACCGTGTATGCTAGTGTGTATATATGTCCAACGTGGATGATAGTGTGTATTAATGTCCACCGTGTATGCTGGTGTGTGTATATGCCCACCGTGTATGCAAGTGTGTAAATATGTCCACCGTGTATGCTAGTGTGTGTATATATGTTCACCGTGTATGCTATTGTGTATATATGTCCACCGTGTATGCTATCGTGTAAATATGTCCACCGTGTATGCTAGCGTGTATATATGTCCACCATTGATGCTAGCGTGTCTATATGTCAACCGTGTATGCTAGCGCATATATATGTCCTACGTGTATGCTAGCGTGTATATATGTCCACTGTGTATGCTAGTGTGCATATATGTGCACCGTGTATGCTAGTGTGTATAGATGTGCACCGTGTATGCTAGTGTGTATTTGCCTACCGTGTATGCTAG
The DNA here is from genome assembly GCA_037043455.1 of Cyrtodaria siliqua. Taxonomy (NCBI): domain Eukaryota; kingdom Metazoa; phylum Mollusca; class Bivalvia; order Adapedonta; family Hiatellidae; genus Cyrtodaria; species Cyrtodaria siliqua. The sequence goes on from JAWPHD010003156.1 coordinate 16,655, forward strand.
TGTGTAAATATGACCACCGTGTATGCTAGTGTGTATATATCCACCGTGTATGCTAGTGTGTATATGTCCACCGTGTATGCTAGCGCGTTAATATGTCCACCTTGTATGCTAGCGCGTATATATGTCAACCGTTTATGCTAGCGCGTATATATGTCCACCCTGTATGCTAGCGTGTATATATGTCCACCGTGTATGCTAGTGTGTATATAGGTCCACCGTGTATGCTAGTGTGTATATATGTCCAACGTGTATGCTAGTGTGTATATATGTGCACCGTGTATGCTAGTGTGTATATATGTGCACCGTGTATGCTAGTGTGTATAGATGTGCACCGTGTATGCTAGTGTGTATATGTCCACCGTGTATGCTAGTGTGTAAATATGACCACCGCGTATGCTAGTGTGTATATGTCCACTGTGTATGCTAGTGTGTATATATGTGCACCGTGTATGCTAGTGTGTATAGATGTGCACCGTGTATGCTAGTATGTATATGTCCACCGTGTATGCTAGTGTGTAAATATGACCACCGTGTATGCTAGTGTGTATATGTCCACGTATTGCACTGTAAACTGGTGTACTAGCTGTGCTATCTTGTCCTACATGTACAACACGTATTACACTGTAAACTGGTGTACCAGCTGTGCTATCTTGTCCTACATGTACAACACGTATTGCACTGTAAACTGGTGTACCAGCTGTGCTATCTTGTCCTACATGTACAACACGTATTGCACTGTAAACTGGTGTACCGGCTGTGCTATCTTGACCTACATGTACAACACGTATTGCACTGTAAACTGGTGTACCAGCTGTGCTATCTTTTCCTACATGTACAACACATATTGCACTGTAAACTGGTGTACCAGCAGTGCTATCTTGTCCTACATGTACAACACGTATTGCACTGTAAACTGGTGTACCAGCAGTGCTATCTTGTCCTACATGTACAACACGTATTGCACTGTTAACTGGTGTACCAGCAGTGCTATCTTGTCCTACATGTACAACACGTATTACACTGTAAACTGGTGTACCAGCAGTGCTATCTTGTCCTACATGTACAACACGTATTGCACTGTAAACTGGTGTACCAGCTGTGCTATCTTGTCCTACATGTACAACACGTATTACACTGTAAACTGGTGTACCAGCTGTGCTATCTTGTCCTACATGTACAACACGTATTGCACTGTAAACTGGTGTACCAGCTGTGCTATCTTGTCCTACATGTACAACACGTATTGCACTGTAAACTGGTGTACCGGCTGTGCTATCTTGACCTACATGTACAACACGTATTGCACTGTAAACTGGTGTACCAGCTGTGCTATCTTTTCCTACATGTACAACACGTATTGCACTGTAAACTGGTGTACCAGCTGTGCTATCTTGTCCTACATGTACAACACGTATTGCACTGTAAACTGGTGTACCAGCTGTGCTATCTTGTCCTACATGTACAACACGTATTGCACTGTAAACTGGTGTACCAGCAGTGCTATCTTGTCCTACATGTACAACACGTATTGCACTGTTAACTGGTGTACCAACAGTGCTATCTTTTCCTACATGTACAACACGTATTGCACTGTAAACTGGTGTACCAGCTGTGCTATCTTGTCCTACATGTACAACACGTATTGCACTGTAAACTGGTGTACCAGCAGTGCTATCTTGTCCTACATGTACAACACGTATTGCACTGTAAACTGGTGTACCAGCTGTGCTATCTTGTCCTACATGTACAACACGTATTGCACTGTTAACTGGTGTACCAGCAGTGCTATCTTGTCCTACATGTACAACATGTATTGCACTGTAAACTGGTGTACCAGCTGTGCTATCTTGTCCTACATGTACAACACGTATTGCACTGTTAACTGGTGTACCAGCTGTGCTATCTTGTCCTACATGTACAACATGTATTGCACTGTAAACTGGTGTACCAGCTGTGCTATCTTGTCCTACATGTACAACACGTATTGCACTGTAAACTGGTGTACCAGCTGTGCTATCTTGTCCTACATGTACAACACGTATTGCACTGTAAACTGGTGTACCAGCTGTGCTATATTGTCCTACATGTAAAACACGTATTGCACTGTAAACTGGTGTACCAGCTGTGCTATCTTGTCCTACATGTACAACACGTATTGAACTGTAAACTGGTGTACCAGCAGTGCTATCTTGTCCTACATGTACAACACGTATTGCACTGTAAACTGGTGTACCAGCTGTGCTATCTTGTCCTACATGTACAACACGTATTGCACTGTAAACTGGTGTACCAGCTGTGCTATCTTGTCCTACATGTACAACACGTATTGCACTGTAAACTGGTGTACCAGCTGTGCTATCTTGTCCTACATGTACAACACGTATTGCACTGTAAACTGTGACAACATTGTAGAAAGTTGATGAAGCAACTGAATTTAATTATGTTGTCTGAGTAATACTTACAGTATATGTAAAGCTGATGTACTTCAAAAGTTACTAAATTTTACTGAGCCTTCCGTATAATCAGCTTGTAGAGAGTCATTATCATATGTCTGTTGGTCTTCATCATAACACACTTGGTATGTAGCATCAGCAGCTCCATCTGAGCCTTTACACACTGACAAAACTGTCCAAGAATACCAATTTTCTGTGCCGTCTTCTTCTTCCCACTTGTGCATAATTCGCCTTCCAACCAGTTTCAACTTCCGTCTGCGTTTTCTGTAACAAGTGTTAAAAATAAAGATAAAATAAATCATATAAAGATAAAATAAACAAGAAACCTGCAGCATAGATGCGTCAAAAACGCACCAGGGACACTTAATTCGTATATGTTCGACAGTTTCCGTCAAAATAGCGGATAATTAAGTCGGTGGTACATCGTAACGCTAACGCGCCGGGAAAACGGTAACTACGACCCATTTTTGTTTTGTTTGTTATCAAAATGGGAAAACATTCTCTACGACCCATTTCAAAACGTTTCGCACATCGTAAAGAAACTTACGACCTACACCGATCACAGACGCTTCAAAATTGAAGCGCTTTAGAGACCCAGAAATATCAAACTACCCGGACGCATGCGCTTCGCGCAAGGCGGAGTTTCGAAAAAAAACAAGACGACATATATTCTTGTACTGGTCTAAAGCTGTATGTGTGCACTGTAACATATATTGTGCCATTATTTGTGTTTGTGGGGGAGGGGAGGGGGTGGGGGTGTTGGGGTTAAGGTTGAGGGAATAGGGAGGAATTTGGTAAAGCTGTGATAAAAATGAAGGCATTATTGATCATGTTAAAAATGCAAATTGCCATCCATACGCTGCCTTCTGCTTGTAGACGTTTGACGGCTAAATGGCGTTTAAAGTAATTTTCAGCCCATTTTGGGCTATACATGATGATTGATTTCAGTAGTGGAGGCATACCCCCCAATTGTGTGTGAGTACAACTACTGATGTATACGTCACTCATCCGTAACAATGAACATGTTTTCACAAGTCAAACTCACTGTGGGAGTCAACATGTAGCAAGAGAGGCGAGGTTTCCAATTCAACATCTTAAGTAACCGTACCCGGTCAAGGTGCTTTTTAGGGGCAAGAATGCAAATTTCTTTCAAGATTATAATGCACTGAAGCCGTGTAATAATAAACCGTAAATGGTTGATTGTTTGCAGAAGTGTTTTAGCATTATGCGAACTGTATTTAGTTGCAGAGTTACAACATTGGTTCACACTCAGACAGAATGACATACCCTCTAGATGTGCATATACCAGTTCATTTATTTCACATTTCTATTCAAGTACTTCAGTGTATCATCTGGTGCTGTGTGTGTTTCTGGTGACCTTGTTAGGGTGCTTGCAGTTACATCACTGGAGTTGGTGTTAACTGTTGCTGGTAAAGAACCTCCCGACACTTGACATGCCGATATAGGAACTTCAGAGTCAGACAGAGGCCCACCATGTGTTAACAGTTTATGTCAGCATATTCGCGATGTTTCTTCATACTGAAATAACAGTAAACATTGTTATATAAACTGCACTTCTGTGCTATCAGTAACATACCAGAATACAGTATGCTAAGATGATTCACGCCGTGAAGTGATGCTGCCATTCCAGTATGCAGCTGTCATGTAGAATTGGCATTACGTGGTCCCACCTTTAGTTCATTAAGCAATGGGGAATGCTTACATTAATAGGATTTTGTAACGGGTATTTCTAAAGATAAGAGACTGTTTTACTGAATAAAACATGTTTTACTGAAGAAATGCGATAACCTGTTTAAAATTACATATTAAATGTTTTAATTTTGCAATATGCAAACTGTTTAAGCCGAAACTAAGGGTTTATCTCATACCCCAGCTAACCCCGTTTTCGCTTCTTGGAGAAAGGGTTGGATGGGGTATGAAAGTTAATACTCGGACCACGTAATGATTCTTCAAGCTGACGTATTCTGTTTTGGCATTTTGCTCTTCCCTTGTACCTTTGAGTGTAAATGTGTTTGAATTTGAATATAATAGTTTGTTTTACTAAATTACTTCTATTGTTCTGTTTGTCCTCGACATGACTTCGCCAAAATTTGAACTTGTTAACCGTTTCTTCCGTTCTTCATACCAATTATTATTTTCAGACTGTCCTCTAGTTTCATTCCCAATTCTAGTAAATTCATTTTCGGTGACTTTCACATTTGTTTCATAATAGACCTTACATTTCTTTTTTAACTGTTGACTTGATACATCATTTGTATCAAGCAAGGCTTCTGGGCCGTATATATAGTCTCTCTTTGCTTTTTTGGAAGTGCTGTCTTTAGACGTTTGTAATTTCCTCTTTATTGTCTTTGTTCTGTTTTCCTTTTTTGACCCAGCTTTTTTACTGTTCAGATATTTTGGGGTTTTTGGTGGTAAGTTGAAATAAATACGTTAGCAGGTATTTTACCACTGACGTTAGTATACATTTGTGGTGGTGCCCATGCTGGTCCTATAATTGAGCGCAATGCTCCGCCATAAAAATACAACTCTGAAGCATGTATTAATCATCTTCCCACCGTAAAACTTGCACCTGATGTGCACCCAGGTCTCTGCTAGATTGCTGGTAACATTTCCAATTGATCGTTTTGTCTTTTCGGCCATTCTGTTTAGAAGAAAGAACAAGTCTTTCAATAGTTCGAGATTTGCTGAATCTGGGTTTTCGTCCTTTCCCCAACATTGATATCTCTTCGGTAGTGCAATTTATTTTTTAAACTGTCTGCCCAATAATCATATTGATTGACTATGACATCATCGTCCACATCTTCCTGATAATCATTCATCAATTCCTCTTCATCTTGTTCATTTTGTCTGCAAAAGTCAGTGGAACAGATATTGTGTATCCCAAGGACATGGCGCACGGTATTTCTTATGTCCTCTTTTAACTTTTTTACTGCTTTTTGACGATCTATTTCATCTGATCTCATTCGTATTGCACATCTGACACCTGTTGTGATTTTTCGTATATTTAATTTTGTCAGCTGTTCACGTCCTTTGTACTTGGTTTTTTCAAGTAAAAGCTTTTCTAAGTTCCCTCGTAAACATTTTGTGGCATGGTTTGCGCATTCTAATTTTTGCACAAATGGACTCCAAACCGGTACATTTTTAATAATGGTGCGAATACAGAACTATCTCCGATCATTCGCATGTACCTAACACGATATTTTTTCTCACAGCATAAAAAGCCCTCTAATATTATGTCACTTCCCATAGATTGGGACATTTCCTCCTAATTTTTAAAACAGACATGCTCACCTTCTTCCCTGCTTTCTCTGCCAGACATATGTAGCACAATTTATTTCTCATCCCGATATGAAGCAGTTTCTTAGTACGGGCACCAAATATCACACCAACCATTCCCCGAATTTAGTTTCAAGGTCACTGTACTGTTTTTCTGGAATGCCCGGAATTCCCATTGTTCCTAAGCATTCAGTCAAAGATGAACACCCTCCCTAAGTTACCATACTCCCCCACACAGCACGAGCATTAATATCTTTCAAGTGGTTATGTGTGTCCAAATTGAACGGTTCACTACTTTCTATTGAAAACTCTTTATCACACCCATTGCATCTGCATTTAAATAAGACCGTTTCTTTTTTCACGTTCAATTGTAATGACAGGTTCATTGTCCAATGCTTTATGCGTCGCACCTTCACATACAGCTGTATGAGCTGTTATTTCAAGTACAAGTTGTATGTTTTTCCGGAAAGAATCCAAATTCATGACACCTTCCAAGTCTAACTTTACAGCATGAATGTACACTTTGTCACTTTGTTGACGCTAGATGCATTTATATAGCTTTGCTTTTTTCACAGCCAGTCTACCTAAAACATATTTAAGTCCATGTTTTTTTACCTTCACGCAGTAAGAATCTATTTTCTTATCCGCCTTTAATAGTTGTTTCAATTTCTGCTGTCTCGTTAAATCTTGCTTTTTTAACTTTGAAGCATTATGTTCAACACGGAGTGTATTAAATGGCCGTTTGTGTTGGCCCTTTATGTTACGTTTATTGGCCATTGCACATAAATTCCAAAATGTACACAAAATTAAATTAACATACCTCTGTCTTTCTTAATGCAATATATTCCAACCTAATAGTACATTACGACATTACATGTAAGTAAACTGGTACTTTATTCACATTTCACATAAATTGTTATTTCAGTATGTCTATACTGTAATTTCCATAACAGTTAGGCATTTCCGAAAGTGTGCTCATAACAATACAGACATTGTTTAAAAAAACTCAATGTATTATTTGTCTGCAGTCTTGTCTTGTCGTGCCCTCAGTGGTTTATTCTCTTGTTGCTCTGTCTTCTGCCAAGTCATTGAGTACCTTCTTTGTGGATGTCTATGTTTTTTTGTATTTATATATACACGAGCATCTTTGTGTTTTACTTATATTGCCTATTAATGCTACCTTGTTAATTAGAGAATTTAGTTCATGGCGGGGATTTCTTTGTTTACACTGTCCCGTTTTATTTGGTTGACAGTAGGGTAAGTGTGAGGTTTGGTGCACCCTAGAACTTGGTTTAAACCCCCAGCGGCCATTTCCACTCGTTGTATGGGTAATCAAAAACATAATCGACATACTTATTTATGTAATATGCTGAAAAGAAAGGTCAGGAAGAATATGTCTACCTTCATAAACATCAAATAGTGCAAACAAACTCACCAATGACTAAAAACATTCTGCCAAACTTTTCCTTCTGCATTTTTACCCCTATGTTCGTTTTTTGAATCCGGACTAAAACGATTTGTGCCGAGTGACAATGAATAAGAAGGAAAGCTGGAAACCAAAATTTCGGATACCTTCCACTTTTATCGACATAATTGCGTTTTAAACCGTGTAACATACTGTTACTGCGCCATTCGAAAAACATAATCGATTCAACACAAAGAGTGGTGAAGACAGGACACTACACAATACAAAGAGTGGTGAAGACAGGACACTATACAACACAAAGATTGGTGAAGACAGGGCACTACACAACACAAAGAGTGGTGAAGACAGAACCCTACACAACTTAAAGAGAGGTGAAGACAGGACACGTTTACGACTTGAAAGTAGGCAATAATTAGAGGTTAATATAAAGTACGGCCATCATCATGGTGTGCCTTTTGTCGATAATGACACACCTAGTGCCGTAATGGCCCGAAGGCTTTAGCCCGACGGCCATGCACTAGGTGTGTTATTATCGACAAGAGGCACATCAAGCTCTCGGGCCATTACGGCACGAGGTGTGTCATTATAATACATCGACAAAGTGTACAAAGCGGTATAATTGATTCACAATTATTTGGCAAATCTATTAAATTTCTAAATTACGTTAATTTAGTTTCTTCCTTGTCTGTGTTTAAAAAACACGTCTTTCACTGAAATGATATACATTTCAACATTTTATTGTTTATTTATAGGGCGTGAAAGTTGCAGTTGAAATGTTGATGTCCGCTATTCAGCTATATCGCTTCAATATGACGTCTTTGTGTTGCTTGATGACTTCGACGTCATCGCGTGCGGACTGTCTGTTGCTACTGTGCCGATTTTCCATAATCCATAATGGCAGAGTGTGCCGATTATGGATTTTAAAATAGAACTGAAACAGAACTGATAATCATTGTTATGTAAGGTATGTAATAAGGCCTACTTGTGAGTTTATATCGATTTTATGTGTGCATAACCTCGCTATTACCCTATCTTAACTGGCAAGATAGTGTAAATAAAAGTACATCACATCAAAAGGAAATTTCTAACAATAAAGTCCACATCCAGAGAACTAGCAAACGATACGTCACTTACATGTTGATGTTAACATATATGAAAATACATACTAATCATTCGAAACAATTGGATGTATCCAGAATAGTACTGACCAACCAGAGCAGTTGCATCCAAAGAGAAAATCAATGTAGAGTACGACCACAAAACCTGAGGGTCGAAAGTTAATGTACCTACCTCCCCTTTCAGGATTTCAGAAGGTGCAATCATCGAGTCCCACAAGGTTGCGGATGCGGTCATCACACAAGACAAGGGTCACGCGTAGAGGGAAAATGTAGAGGGATCATTCGCTTAAGCATGAAGTGCGTTGCAGTACTAATGGATCGTATCATTTTCTGATTATTTTTTCAAAGTGGTTAGAAAACCCGTCAGACCCCTTTAATTTCTGAAGTTTATAGATCACATCTCCATAAAACGAAGGCTGTGATATCCCTAGTGGCAGAAATGTTTTAGGCTGGAGTTGTACTTCTCCAGTAGGTTTTCGTTGCGACGATATAACTTCGAGAAACATCTACGTAGTTTCTGAAAAACCTTGTTGAAGTAGTTCACTTATAACAACCTGATTTCGATTATAAAAGCTCTTTCCATTATTGTTCTCCTACATCCAATGGAATGTGAAGCGGCGCTACTAATTCAATCATTGGACTACCACCCAGAAGTTTTTCTCTATTGGGATCCCAGTGTGAATCCATGATGTGTTGCTGCACATCCTCCATGTTGCTCTCTAGTAGATCAGACTTTTTCTTGCCAAGAAGAGTCTTGGAGATATTATATGGGTTGGAAATGAACGCAGTCCGCCTCCTGCCTTCCTCATTTGTGTAGCTCAGCCTGCCTAAGTATGGTAAGGCTTTCTCTTTGGATCTCATGCATGTGCTGCAGCCCATACTTCTCTTCATTGCTGTCCCTTCAGAGCAGTCTCAGTTCTTGCCTACTTTCCTTGATATGTTGCTGTCTTCTGTTTAGCTGCGTTGGAGTATTGGTGGTCTACTGTTGAAGAACACAAGACCTCTCATTGCTGGCTGAATGCTTGGTAATGAGTTTTCTGCTCCATGTAACACTGGCTACAAGATATCATTAAAATCTTACGATTTTTCCAGGTCACTTTCTCGCTTGTCTGTGGCCAGGCAATGTTTGGCTTTTAAACTGTCTCAGAAGTGTCTTGCAGTTTGTCTTCAATTGGCTCAACACGTCTCCTTGAGTTTGGAGTATCTCAAGGAGACGTCTCCATCTTGTATATTCTTAGTTGAGCTATTTGTGTTGTCGTGTGTTGCCTTAGATGGTGGATTGACTCCTAACTAGGATGCACCTACGTAGCACCAGATAAATTGAGAGATCCTGCGACCTCACAGTTCCACACATTGTTCTCAACTGATGGAGCCGTAAGCCTCTTAGAATTGTGCAGACGTTTCCGCACGTTTACCTGCCGTGTCAGTCTCACGAACACTTCATAATAGGATACCACACCTAATTTCCCGCTTCTAGTCTTTTCCTGGGAGTCGCCTTCTCTCCAGTGTTACCAGTATATACTTAGTTGCCATTCCGTCTTTCCCGGAACTCACTGGTTGCCCAAATGTGTTCTATTCCACTGGCATCGTCAGCTGAGTACCGTCCATCAACGAGTGCTTCCATCCTTTAACATGAACACTTTCACGTCTAACGGGTGTTCTGGTTAAAACATATACACGTACATACAAACTTAAATTCTGCAGAACAGAACGTGATAGGTTTGTGTTTGTATTTAGAATTAGAAAAATGCAAATATTTATTTAAAACTATTATTTTGGGATCAAGTATTGTCAAATATGTGTATATAACGTGTTTTGACTATTAACCTTCGCATGTGTGTTAAGTGCGTCGGGTTTTCAATATACTGGTCAGTATATAAACAAGGATTGAAGCCATATATATTTTGTTCATAGTTTGGCTTTTTCGGAAGAAGTATTCTCTGGTTAAACCAATACGTGATACAACCATCAAAACAAGCAATGCCATAAAAGAAATGGGTTGAAATGGGGTTTAATGTCCCGTTAACATATCATATTATGTTATATTGGGATATCAACCTCTGAATGATGAATCGTATCAGACATGCCTCAGCTAGGGAGAGAACCCGCGCTAGGCAGAGGACTGTAGCTCCAACGAGCATCTGAGCCAGAGAGGCCGCATGCCATACAAAAAACATCAAAGAAGAAATTAAGCATCTGAGTAACAATACAATAATACAAGGTAGATATTGGAGCCCAGGTTTATTTGACAAATTATTACTTTTTTATTCTTTAATATTTGATGGAAACCAACTCATAAACAATCGGAGAAGCGTGTTGTGGATTTAGTTGTATTGTTTAATTCTCATCTGTTGTACAACATGTTAATATACAGAATGTAAAACACATTTAAAATGACCAAATTGCCATTCAATTCTTGAATTATAAGAGACTGAATATCACTTTAAATATACATATATACACAACACAATCATTTTAACATACACAATTAAATTTAAAATGTGTCAGCAAATGATTATAACCTTGAGTATGTACAACCTCAAGAACGGACGTACTACACAATACTAGACTGTAAATAAAAATAACTAAAAATAAAAATCTGACAGAAAAATGTACATCCGGGGAATAAGCCTTATTAATGCATTAAAAAATAATTCATTAACTCAAATCAGATTTGTCATGACATGATTAACATCAATTTCTCACAAACATAGCAATCGGTAATCCTCAGTTGTAGTGTGTGTAATTAAGAAAGAAGTCCTATTTGTTAAAGTTCTCCAGCCATGTTTTGTTTCATGAACATGTTAATGTTTATTTAAATCGAAATCAATATACAACAATATATATTTACAATTCACACATTAAAATATCTATGAAAAGCGAGAATACGATTTTATTTGATGACGTAGAAAACTTTGAACAGGTAAATTAATCCAAAGGTAAATGTATTTATCAATTATCTGGCAATAGTTGTGCAGCTATACAATTCATATTTACCTCATTTTCCCGTGCAGTCATACAGTGGTCAAAGTAGTATCTACGTCATGTAAATAATACGTATTTTTACTAACAACTTAATCGCGGTTTTAAATGTATGTTTCGCTCCGGGACTATCAAGAAATGTTCATATGACGTTTAAGAGTTAAACGTGTTAACCGATAATACAAAAAAAGGGTTGCCACTCATCTTTAACGTGTAGGTCTATTAATAGTTTAGCACATTTTGCTAAAAAAATAAGACATTTTTAATGAAATAGATTTATGAAGTAAATTTTAATTTCTAAAAGAAAATTGATATTAATAATTCGCTTATAAATGTAATATATCCTATTGAATGTCTTCTAAAACGTTTGTATAATTTTATTTCAACAGCGCGTGTTTTGGCAGCGTTCCTTGCTCGTCCATTGATATGTTAATACGTTCACTTTCATGCATAATAACAAATGGCGTCTGAGACCAACGGAAAGTATGAACATTGAAACTAGCCTAGAAATTAATTATTCTGAAAATAATTTGTATTAACAAAAATCTAAATCGTGGATTTGAAGTCACTATCTGCACTTTTCCAGCAAACATGTTTGGCAATGGCAATTGTTTAAAGAGACTGAAATATGAAGCTGACTAAGTCCTTTGTACGACTTGGGTTGGTGGTGAGAATGGAAATGTATTATGTATTGAAAAGTGTGGTGAAGTTTAAAATGTAAGTACCGACTGTAAACGTTTTCGCGAAGTAAGTTAAAGATACCATTAATAAGGAAGACGTGACTGGCTCACAACCAAAAGATCGACGCATATTCAAAACGTCGCAGCGGGACATTAAAATAGTGTACTAAGTGATCCCGGATCTCTCTCTCTCTCTCTCTCTCTCTCTCTCTCTCTCTCTCTCTCTCTTACTTAAAAGCAATTACAAGAATAAACAGAAGTAAAGTTTGCGATATTACAAACATAAACTAGTTGAAAATAGTGATACGGCCTTGGAACGGTCAGTGACAAAACGGCCGCTGTTGGTTTACAACAGGTTCGAGGGTGAGCCAAGCTTCACACTTACCGTATTAAAGATTCCCCGCCAGGCTATATCCTATAAGCATACAATGCTGCATTAACAGACAATATAAGTAAAGCACAAAGATGATCATGTATATATGAATATATATATATATAAAGCCAACAAATAACTCAACAAAGTGCTCAATTACTTGACAGAACAACAATAAAATAAACCGTTTATGGCACAACAACATAATGTTGAAGATAACCCCCTTTTAGGATTTAGGCAGCAGTCACCATTGGGTCCACAAGCTGTTAGGTCATCACACAAACAAAGAGGACAGCATATTAGCGAACTGTAAATGGGTCAACCACTAAACATACAGTGCGTTGCATTATGGTAGGACCATTATCTCTTTTTGATAAATTTCCGAACAAGTTTAATTAAAATGACCAAGGACCTTACAAAGTTTATAAATCACGTCACCATAGAAGCCATTGTCGAAGAAGTTTTTAAACAAACCATGTTTTTAGCTGTAAAGGACAAATGTAACAATCATTGTTCTTTAAACATGTTCACCGTTTACCCATTTGAAACTGTAAGTTTCCGTTTAAATGTTATTGTTATTTAAAAAAGATTTTTTGAAAAAAGTTTCATTTACATGCATAATGCATTAAACATTTTTACCTCATAAATTATTTAAAAAAAACATTTCTCATTTCGGTCAAAATTGCCCATTCGAGTTCAGGTACGTCGTGCGATGCCAAAAAACAAGCTTCAGCAGGACATGGAATGGCGAAGGATGGTTGAAGGTTGAATGGTCTATATATGACGGTAGATTTTAAGTGGTGGAGGCAGACCACAAAAAGGTTTTCCTGGGTAGAACCAGTACTGAATACCTCCCGCAGCCGTAAGAATCGACACTTTCTGACTGGAATGAGGGATTGAGAAACTATTTTAAGCACAAGTAAATGCAATTAACAGGAAAATGCAAACTTTATATCGAAGCGTGTTTATTTTTGCTGTTTATAAGTTGATCAAATTTGATTAACCCTTAACCCGCTACATATATATAATGGAATGTTCTTTGTTTGAATTAAGACCATTCCATTTATGTGACAAAGGGGTATTTTGTGGGAAATGACTGATCAGCAGCCGGACATTGTAAACCCTGATCAGCCTACGAGGCTAAGGGACGACGGACGAGGCTAAGGGAAGGTCCTCCGGTTTCAAGTCCGCCATGGTATGTATCCATCGGGCCACGCCAGCTATAGACAACTTAATTGTTATTTATACATACATACAGTTAATCATTAATTCCTAATAATTGGACATATACCTTTTGCTCTATTCAATAATTAGATAATCCAAGATCATTCAATGAGTTTTCAACAACAGATATCCATGGTAACTGTTCATTACCATTTGTACAGTAGATCGAGGGTCACCGCGAACTATCCTGTCTTATTTTATTTATTTATATACTGAAAGGAAAAAGAAACAAGACACTGGAATTTCCGCTATACATAGTATATACTGCACACTTATTTTCGTAAAAAAATAATTTGCAGTGAGTTAGAGAAAGGATACAACCGTGATTTAGACGTTTTAATCACAGTACGCGTTGTAACAAGAAATTCATAAATGTTGACGTTCCTCTTCGAAAAATTGAGCCAGTTCAGTACTGTAATTAACGTAAAGAGTTTGCAAAATTTTGCTTCGTAAGTTTGCACCAAAAGCGTATCTGTCAATAATGAAACTTTGCAGGAATACTATTTGCTACATTACGTGTTGTTTTAGGCTTTTTCCGAAAGGAAAGATCTTACGTAGCCATGTACCATTCGATTAAGAACAGCATATTGTATATACAATATATAGCGGGAATTCTTGTTTCTTTTTCCTTTCAGTATATATAGTTTCCACTGTTTCGTGTTCACCCATCGATACATGACGCTTTACACAAACCAAAATTATTGCGAGATAATCGCGTCAAATATAATTACAAATTACTATCTTCATTCCATATCAATGTGCTTATTTACAATATAGTCTTTTATTATGAGACCAAATTTGGGCGGAGAATTTTTCTTTTGTTTAGTGAAAGCAATAGGTTTGAAAACCATGTGTTGTGTGCAATTGTTTAGGTGTGCCTATGTCGATTCATTGAACTATTTGTACTTGAGTAAAATCCATACCATTCGACGTTGGGTTTTATAAATGTTGTTTTTTTATGTATAAATATTACTTGTGCGGATATATGTTATTTATATAGGAAGCGTTCTAATCGATTTTATTTATTTTTAATTATGCGGATATAATTAAAGCAATAGTAGTTAAAGGATAAACGAATAATCGTTCCGATATTGAACTCGGCGCTTTGTAACTGATCGTATTGTATATTACATTCTATGCAGGCGGTAAACTTGAAAAGAAGTGCATTCTATTTTTTTTTCTGTAAACATTCCATTTCGTATTTCTTTAAACTTAACGCGACTTCTGGTAGCGATTTGCATTGTGCATTTATAATCATTAAGTTAACAAAGATAGATCAAATCCCACTTGAAAATAAAACTGATAATTCATTCGTAACTTTCTTGTTTTCCTTACCACCAGGACAAATAAAATTAACTTCAGAAGAAAAGATTTTTTTCCGATAGAGTACTTAGTGCGAAGACATATTGTCGGAGACCCTTGTGTAGTTATATAAGCACGTCCGTCGCCGGTTGTGTCGTATGGTAAGTGTTAAACCGCAAATGAAAATAAATAAAAGCAATTCGCATATTTTCGATCCATTATTCCTAAGTAAATATGGACGATTAATTTCTGTACCGTTATACACACATATTGAACGGATATTTCAAATTCATGAAGCTTTATCTATATGGTGTATCGATCAAGGCGACTTTTAAATTCAGTGAAAGCTTTCTGAAAGGTCTATACAGCGTGTCGTACTGTATGAAAACAAACACATCTCCATATAGGAAGGAATAATGGATCGTTAAAGCATAGCAGAATAGAACAGCAGTTCTTCTCCGCACTCCCAGATGGCATAGATAATTAATAAGAGAACCAAACGACATATGTGACGAGGGACAATTAACTTGTAATGTTTCGAAAATGAAACAAGAGCGTCACATTATTCTGCGAATCAGAACACGGTGTTAATTTTTAATGTTGTAGACATATTGAAAAGGACCGTGGTGTTGATTCATGCCACAGATCATGTATAAGGCACCAAATGACACGTTTTAATTGAAAAAAATAGTGACATTTAAAATTCATTATCATTCCGCAACATGCTAACGTAAATGAGAAGTTGTTTCTGCTATACATATCGCCGGATACTGTTCAGTTGACCAATATCGGAATATAAAATGTATAGATGCATTGGATTGTGCATGCGCACGTAATCCGACGAATGGATACATATAAAATATGTAATAGTTAATATACTGAGGCCATGGCGGATCCTTTGTATTGTATTAATTAAGTCTCGCCTGAACGGTCAATAATTCATGTCGGGGATTATAAAATCGAAGTCTTATATTTATATATACCTATTCATCAATATATATCAACACGGTTATTGATGTGTTTAGATCGTTTTTACAAAACTTTAATTATTTTAAAGACGGTACAGGACATTTGACAAATTGCCAAACATTGCTGATTTTAAAGTATTGGCAAGATTATATAGGAGGTAGCGCTAACTGGCTTACCATTTAAACTTATTAGGATATTTTAAAATGCGTTTTGAAATATTGGCATTTTGTGTATACTGGCGATAGACGTTATTTTGGCGAGGTGAACAGATTTGAGAGATTATCCGCCCAATAATCCGATATACATTTTATTTGTTCATATTTTTATGATACAGTAAAACAAGGCTTAGTCGTTAACATCAGTTTGAATAGGCTAGGATCGTATAAAAGTATAGGCCGGTGTAAAAGGATCACTTCATTTATCGTGCAAGATTGTTAACTTTATTACATTTACGAAATTATAGATGATAACGACGTATTTAGTTGTTATACATATACATAGGAAGACAGTGTTGATGTACGTGGAGACAGTTAAACATTCAATAACAGTGCACGTAACACTTGGAGATAGTAAATATTCTATAACAGTGCATGTAGTAAACATGCAATAAAGCTTGTGCTTGTCGCATGTGTAGATATTACGTGGAGGTATTTAACATTCAATAACAGTGTATGGCCCACGTGGAGATATTAATCATTCAATAACAGTGGGTTTATTAAACATTCAATAACAGCCTGTGCATGTCACCCGTGGAGATATTACACATTCAATAACAGTGCATGTCACACGTGGAGATATTAAACATGCAATAACAGTGGGTTTATTAAACATTCAATAACAGCTTGCGCATGTCACACGGAGAGATATTAAACATTCAATTTAAATCCGTGTCATATGTGGAGATATTAACCATTCAATAACAGTGAGGAGTATGTATGCGATGGGGATTTGTGAAACGTGTTGGAGTTATAAAGTCGTATCGACACAAGGTCGGGTACAAGAGAATACCACAAGTTGACGACGGTAATAAAGGCCCATTGACAGAAGGTCGAGTAGAAGAGGGAGCCACAGTTTTTACGAGAGATCGTTTTGATCATAAATACGGGCATTAAAGTGTTTAAAGTTATACTGGATATACAACCGCATGAATAGTTATGCATTTGGATTGGTTGAATTATTGTCGCGAACTGTTAAATTGAGTTTAATTTTACTATTACCTTGCATGTAAGCACATATACAACGCGGATCTAAATTAGTGTTGATATATATAAAACTGAAGTCAATCTTGTAAGCTGGGGAAATAATTAATATCGCATTTTAAGAAATGCTTTACATTTATTTCGATCTTAAAACTGCGTTTCAGAATTTTAAAATCATTTAATTTAAACTGCCAAATTAGATGTAAATTGAAATTTGATTTTACCTCACGGTTGCGTGTGTGAAATTACATACGCGTGAATATTATAAATCCTTTGACGTTGCAAACGGATTATTAACATTGATTGAGATCATTGTACGTTTTATTCTATTTGTTCTATCAAAGTCATAAAGAAATATAGACTTAAAGGCTTTTAAAAGTTTACATACTCCGATATAATGAGGAACACCTGTTTTATTTAAAATAGTACACTTGGAAGCCTTCAACCTTATATTAGAGCGATTTTATCCAGGTGTATATGAACTATAAATGCCAAATCATAGTCGGTCAATATTCCCTTGTTGAAAAAGGTGATAAAGTCTTTTAAATGTATTGATTGTGGAATAATCGCTTGCTTACACATATATTGCTTGTAATCTATACAAGGATAAAAATATTCCATGACTTTCGTTTTATATTTGTGAATTAATCTGAGTTAGTTTGATTAAATATGGATTAACATGAATCTAATGGACAGTCAGTTACTGAGTACATGCGATACCAATAATAATGGAGTGTATGTACCAAAACCAGCAGCCGATATCCGTGAACCAAAACCAGCAGTCGATATCCGTGAACCCAAACCAGCAGTCGATATCAGTGAACCAAAACCAGCAGCCGATATCCGTGAATGCGAAACAGAGTTATTAGATCTTAAAGCTGAAACTGACACCACGGAACCAGGGACCGAAGTTCAGCAGACGACTGAAAACCTCTCAGCACCGTTCCTCTTCCCACAGAAGACGGAGAGACAAAACATGGCCGATAACGGTGCGTCGACTTGTGCTGCGCCACAACGAAAACTTCCCATACTTAACGTTGCTGCCAATTCAAACTCAAGTTTGAAAGGAATACTGATAAAGCCTAAACGAATACTCCCCGCGCAGCCGGATAGTTTGAAAGTGAAAAGAGCGATTCATGAGACTGGAACGCAATATAAAACGACTGAGAGAGCAGACGACAATCCACTTGCAGGATTAAATCAGCCGAACGAAGGTGTTAGCGAAGATAGTGAGTCATCACAAAAGTTGAGTATCACGAAACTTGATATAGATGTTGATCGATTAAAGTCATATTTTCAGACGCATAAAGACGATGTAGGTAGGCGGAATACGGATTTTAATGGTAAACATATTCAAAGTGGGATCAATGAAGGTCAGAAATCCACGCCCGTAAGGTCACAGAGCGAATGTGGCAATGCGCCTCATGCATGTTTTACACGTGAAAGCACTCTATACAATTTTAGTCCTGATGGATTATCTAAAGTAAGAGAATGGTGTTCGCCGAGCGAAATGAATAAAATGACAACAAAAATGGCAACAGATTGTTCAGTGACAAAATCTTTGGAAAGAGGTATTAGATCACCGTCCCCGAAAAGTAGCACTACGTGGGATAGATCTAGCTCGGGTTACAGTAGCGACGAAAGACCGGATCCAAAATCTCCTCCCCTTATTCATAATGCTAATATGAATTTAAAATCAGAAACAGATATTGCAGACGATGATGGTGTTTCTATGCTTACTGACAAAGTCATGAGGAGCGTGAAAAGTGAAAGTACAGACACAATAACAAACAACGAAGGTAATGTATATTGTCAAAATGATGACGATACGTGTAATACCAAAGACTACTCACAGGATAATGAAAAGTGTCAAAATTTAAACGCATCAAATCCTTCTGCAGAAACAGGTGAAATACCTGGTCAAAGTATTAGTTTGCAGATAGACAGTGCACTTGGATTTAAACAAAATACGCGGCGTCCCGCATGGACGGCGCTGTCAAATATGCCTTCTGCAAGTGGTAGAATTCAGTACCGCAAATCCGGAAGTGAATCTATGATAAGTTTACGACATCCTATCAGACAAGGTATAGTTGATACGAATTTTGACGGTTTGGAAGTGTGTGGTAAATCTTATCCACAAACAATAACTTCTACCACGGCCAAATCCGACTCAGACGGTACTAAACCTGATATTATAAGTAGAACTGAGGCGCCTACACCTTCTTCTGCATTTACCCCGATTGAGAGACCAGTTCCAATTCTCGAACTTGGAACCGAAGTGCCAAAAACTGACATAAATAGTCAGGAGTCCGCTGTAAGGGCAAGGATTTTACGACAACAGTTTGCGGTATGCAGGAGTCCACGGGATATGAAAAGTCTTACCAATAGCATGAATGGTAAGTTTTACATGATTTACTAACGTATTTACTAGCCGGTCTTAATAAACGTAACATTCGTAAAACTCGATCAGTTCCAGCTAAGTTTGGATTCCATGGCATTGATCGAGATATTGCGAATTAACACGCTCGTTTTCAGCAACGCCGATTTGAGTTTCAATATTACTGAGAATGAATGACGTGGACCTCAACTATTTACAGATGTGCAATGTATTAGCGCCGACATTCGGCGCTAATTTTCGTGAGCTTTGTCAGCTTGATTGGTCCACACGTTTATCAAACTATTAAAAGGACACATTTTAAATTTAAACACTTTCGTTAAGCTCAAAGGAACACACAAACTCCCGGATCTTATTTTTATTTAACTACAGCTTCCCCTTACTTTTTCTACATAGCGGCATGTATCAAACATTTAAAATTAGCACCTACATTTAGTAATCCAGTATTAGGTTTAACTTCGAAACCTGTTTGTATATATTTCATTCTCACATATCAGAGATACAGTGCCCCCAATCGTACAAAAGGTGGTATCTTTGTGGAAATCTGACAAGCGAGAATGATATATTTAAATGAAATGTGATACAATTGCCGTGTGTCCCTTTAGAGTAAGACAATTAAAAATAAAACAATAAAATAAAGGCTTTAAGCGTCATTTAATTGGAGATTAACACGCTGTTCGTACGTCTGTAGAACATGAAAATGAGAACTCTTTAGCGAACATTTTTTCTAGACTCTATATTGCACTTGCACAAAAACACTTGGATCGTGTTTAAGCTCATCAACACATCGTTTAGTTACGTCAAGCCGTCCCAGAGAGAGAATACATAGGAATCCGGGAACCATGCCCTACTCTCGTACTACACCAAGGATTGCAAAATATATCACTTAATAATTGCGAGCACTGCATTCGGACTGTGACGTTTTTGTGCTATTCTAAGTGTTTTGTCAGATATATTGTACAGATTACTTTTTCGATAGGCATAGATAAGTGCTATTCGGATTTCACACAATTTGACTTAAGTGTTTACGCCCATTTAATTGCAAAGCCATTATATACATAATACATTCTTCGGCTTTGGAAAATGAGTGGAATTAAGAACATTAAAATGTCCTAACTATGATATACTATTTAATCAATCTCAAAATTGAAGGGGAAAATGGAATGAAGAAACGCAGATATATGTATTGAGAAATAAAAAAATTAACATAATTATATATATACGTACTTAACATTGTATACTGCGTATTTGTTTGTTTAATTGAAAAAATGTGTTATAACAGTATTCAATGTCGCTGACACAGCAGTGTACACGCATGAGGTTTCGGCGTGATCCAATGGATAGATCGGTGGACTTCAGATCCGGTCCGGAGGACCCGGGTTCAAGCCTCACCGGCGCCATTTAGTTCCGTCGGTGTGTTATTTATTGCGCACTTGATACTTTTCATTAGCCTCGTCCGTCGGAAGGGGACGTATCCATGTTTCAGAGTTTATCCTCCGAGCACGTTAAAACACATAGGAATGTATTCGTTAGTAAGAGTCGGACGGGTTCCCGGTCTCCTATGCGTCTTTCCCCTGTCTGCGGGGCAGCTTTAAATAACCTATACTGCGTTTGATGGGCCGTTTAACATCATTCAGTTGATTCGTTTACCTGTAATTACTATATATATACGACCCGTGGTCGGGCAGGTAAAGACACTGACTTTGAAACCCCCGAGCCTCGCACCGCTGCGGGTTCAAATCCCACTGAGAGATCAACTTGTAAGTGAGACTGTATCGATTCTTACGGATGCGGCGGGTAATACCCAGGGAAAAGGGGGAGGTTTGCCTCCATCATTAAAAATCGACCGTCATATATAGCCTGAAATGTGCTGAAAATGGCACCGTCCAACCAACCACCCTGTATTTACTAAGATCAGCGCACGGGTCTGTTATGTTTATTTGTCAAAGCATAGCTCTACTTGACTACTGGCTTAAAACCTGTATTACAAGGGTTAAACACGTAACTGCTGTATCGTGTTCTTCATTTGTATATAGTTGCACTAGTTTCGCATTCACTCCTCCATTTGTGTCTCCGAAAACTTTACAAAACAGCCTGGATTCTAGCTTTCAGCCCGTAGATCAACATGCCCATCCTAACTAAACAGACTAAAACGGGTGAAGGTTAAATGGGCCTGTTATAAAAAGTGTGAATGAAAAGTAATTAAACAAACAGTGTATTAAGACTCGTTCTTGAAATTAACCTTTACTTACAAAATTGATCTCAGAGAGTTTTGTTAAAAGAGGCAATGGCATAATTGAGCCGTACTGACTAATTGCAAGTTTATACAGCGATCGCAAATAAAAAGGGAGAATCATGTGCACTATTAAACAAATAACATTATTCTATTCAGCATTAAAGTCACACACACCAGTCTTGAAGTATTTGTACTTACCTTGTATTAAATTGAAAAACTCGTTTTATTAGTGTAGTATTATTTTGACCTTCAACATGCGCATATAATTAAATAAAGGTTAATACAACTTGGTGTTTTTAGTTTTTCTTCGGTGTTTTGCCATAGGTTTAAACAAATCGAGATTGTTGTGTGACCCTTTAAACATTCAGTACTGTGTGCATGTCCTAAATAATCTGCATACTCTATAGTGAGAACATGAAACAATATATAAAAGAAAAAAAGAAAACCGTTCAGAGAGCCTGCTATTAGCTATTTAGTGTGAAACAGGTAGACAAAAAACGTAATTATTGTAATTTAAGTTTACATTTAATATTATGTGTTCTTTTCGAGTTATTAAACACTGACGCATCCATTTATATGGCGTAGGCCATCTGCAGTAGTAAGGTTTCAAATAGTTACGTTTTAAATGCCTATACACTACTCAACTTTTATAATCGGTCACTTTTCAAAGAATTATATATTTTTTTAATAATTCAAATTTTCATTTGAAATTTTAACTGGCGTCGTTTAACAAATATCGCTAGCGATTTATAAAACTTAATCTGCCTTGATTGGACTAAAACCTTGTTGATAAATTTAATAAAATATTGGTATGTGTTTCGGTGATTTCCAGTTTTTAGTATTCGTGTTATTTTCAAAAAACCTGGGTGACCGATTATAAAATTTGAGTAGCGTATATACTGGACATATAAGCAAAAAATGATTTTCGTTTTCTATCACGTTTTGGGTACGACATACACATGTTCTATATTCTCGCGGAGTCTTTTGATAGCCGCCATATATAGTAGCATAATAAATACAAGATGTGTTTTGCCGTTCTTACAAGGATCTAATTGTGATATTTAAAGTGGTATTTAAAGCAAGTTTGCCATAATATAAAAAACATATGCATGCATTCTATTATGATTTTCATGTAATTCTCATATAAAACCTCTTTTCATATGATTATTAATATAAAAAGAGTTTCAGTGATATATGTTTCATATATTTCTGTCTATAAAACACACATATATTCATATTATTTTCATGGAAATACATTTTTATGATCCTCATAAGATACATTTAATTTATATGCTTTGTTATAAAGGATTTTATATACGAATAATATACTGATCATTTTATATAATATAGATATCATATGAGAATCGATAGAATCTCACATTCGTGCCTATTTAGTGATTCCATTCATTAAACTCGTTGGACAAAATTGAAAGAATCCTTGCATCATATAATGTTATCCCACTCGTTTAATAAATTCAATATTAAGCAGGCACCCATGTAGTTCAGCTACAGCTGACTGTACTGTAGTGTGGAGGAAGGCAGGGACGACAACTCTACGTCACGTGACGCGACTAGCACCCATGCTATGCATGATTTCATTAAAATGAACAATACGCTGCTGACACCATAATTTGATCGATATGACGTTTTTTATCAACCATTGGAACATTAATATTCTTCAGAAAAAAACTTGTTAAATCCGTTAATGTATGTCGTGTGAAATGCGGATTCAGTATTGATTCTGTAACTCCTGAATGAAGTTTACAGTAAAACCGCTTACTCTGTTCCTGATGAAACCGCTGCGTGGCGTAGAGCGTCCGTCTCGCATGCGGGAGGTCGTGGGTTCAGTCCCCAGCCGGGTCATACCAAATACTTTCTACAAATGGTACGAGTAGCTCCCTTGCTTGACGTTAGCACATTATAAATGTCAGTGTAATGTTACTGGGTGGGGTATCATGTCAGGTGTCTACGGTATTCCAATGTGGCAGCACTATAAAGTTGAGCAGCTGCTACAAGTAGACACCGTTGCTGATGTTAAACGCCATATATACATATATATACAAACATACATATATTACATACGTTACATATATACAAACATACATACGTTTTTAGTAATTCTTTGATACAGTTTTTAGTAATTATTCATGGTTGATAGCGTTTGAAACGCAAACGCCCCGTATTATGAGAATTTACATGCTACTTCCAATTTATTGAACACAATTTTAATGAAGATGAACGACTTGATAGATTTTATCTTGGACCACAAACATTTAAGATGTCAAAAGTGCGGTGGTCTATGCGGCATCCAGCAAGGTCTCCTCCCCGCGCTGTAAATTATAGGTACTCAAGATGTCGTAAATAATTTCTATATGTTTGATCGTCAGGATTATCGTTTCAGTTAGTATAACATTGGTAGAATGTTTAAATGAAACGCAAACACAAATAAAACACATAATATATTTGACATATACCAATATATATAAGAGGATCTAAGGAAAATGTTTATCTCCAGGGGCGATTCATGAGCAGGTGGTTAACCCGGAATGCGCTTCCTAAAATCGGAGAAGTTATGAACGTTCCTGTGAAAATGCGTTTTTTCGTTTGTGTGTTTTCTTTTTGTTGTTTGGGTGAGGGGTGGGTGTGGCGAGTTCGTGGAGGTGGGGTTGTAGCACTTCTCCCACGCATGATACAAATGCAGTCGTTTGAAGATTGGCTTCTTAATTTTAGGCATCCTCATGGTTGTCTTACTTATTAATTAATTTGATTTATTCACTGGATTGCTATTTAGTTACTCAATCAAATATTCATATACGGAAATACTCCGGTTGTCTTGTTTTAATGGGAAAACGGTATAAGAGTATAGTCGTTAATAATACATTTCATGGAAGTGCAAGGATATGCACATACACGCTGTCTTCTTAATGTCTTCCTATCTCTTAGCGTACTAATGTGTGCAATTCTAAGGTTTATATTCCCGCAGCCCGTTAGTGCACACTATAGTCAGGACACGTGTGTGTGTGCGTGGTAATGGTGCAACTGAGCATCCGAATGACTCATCAGGTGATTTTTTTTATTAAAAACGCCCTGGGATCTATCTTACGATGCCTTTATCACTTAGCCACCAACCATTTGACTGCGGCGCCGCCCCTTTACTATACTCTATGTAATATCTGCTAATTATACCCTGTCTTTCGACATGCTGTGAACGTGTCCTCTTATAAAGTATTTTAAACACTTATGTTAATCTAAACGTGTTCTTGAATTGACGTCATATTCAAAAATTATGAAATCAAAATAAAGTAGAATAATGCATTAAATCATCAACCATCATATTTCCAGGTGTTAATGGGTAAACTGCACTGAGGTCATCGATCTACGGTCCCCAAAAATCTGAAGTGGTAATAAATGATGATCTGTATACGACGGTGAGAAATAAATCAAGTCTCATCCCAACATTTTATGCCCCTTTACATCACATAAAATGTCTTATTCAAATTCAACACTGGGTGTAATTATGTGTATCTTAGATATGTTTTGTATACGTAGGAAAGTTGAAAGTATTAGCTAGTAGGTCTAAGTTTAATTCATAAAGTCTTCTTTTAAATTATTAAAAACGCCCATTTAATTCTATCAGATGAAAACGCAATAGGTAGAAGCTGTGGATGATATTTAAAACCCTATCATTATACGACATAAATAAAATAAAAATGTGAGAATATATCATTAAATTTAATTTTCAAAAGTGCACAACCGTTATTTAAATTGCAAAAGTGCAAAAAATCCCTATTTGCTACCTATAGCTGTTTGTATGACGCCTGTGGTGATAATAGCCCATTGAAAGCTACGCCATGCCATAACAACGACACTGCATAATATATCTTATGAATACACTCAGTACATTTGAAACTGGTGTAGTTTTTTTGGGTTGTTGTTAAATTTATAGAGATGTTAAAGAGGCCTCGTGCACAATGTGTTTTAACTGAAAGAAGTAGAGCAAATATTATGCAACTGTATATCGCCACATGTGAACATTTGGGACAACATAAAATGCCATCTTAAAAATACAGCGTACTAAAAAAAAATAGAAAATCAAAAATGTTGCTTTTTTTTAAAATATACTGATTATATATTATTACAGAACAGAACGTTGAGCTCAAAATGTGGTGTAGAACAAATATGTGCATTCACTTTAAAGCCACAGTGTGTTTATTTTCAGCATTTCTGGAGACTTTATGTCGAAATTATGTCTCTTTGCATTAGCAAAAATAATCCGATGTTCCCAGGAGTTAGTTGAAACAATAATTTGAAACGCATCCTCCGGTAAACCGTTATTCTATCTGTTTAGCCATTGTTTACATGCACAATACTTGTACTATAAAAAAACAAAAAATATGTGGCCCTGCACGCTACCCGTTTCATACAGAAGCGCATTGCTCATGGGACAAAACTTCATACATGAGATATTGAAACTATTTAATTGCCATAACTTGCAAAGTTTCTATTCTATTGATTGGATTGCAAAAGGCCTTTACGTTTTAGTAAACAGATTTAATCAAACAATTTCAGCCTCACCCTCCGGTAAATCTGTTTAGCCATTGTTTATACAATACTTGGACTATTAAACTATTTGGCCCTAGACGCTACCCGTTTTATACAGAAGCGCATAGTTCATGGGGCACAACTTCACAGTACATTAGTTCACACATGAGGTATTGAAACTGTGTATTTCGCATAAATTGCAAGTTTAATTAGATTGTGCAATTCTCTACGTTATAAAAGGTTTACGTTTTTTTAATAAACGCACTTAATCAAACAAATTCAGCCAAACAAAAGTCTGCAACTGTTTTGTTTGGAACACAGGTCGCATACCCCGTGTCTCCGTATTTAAACCATAGACGTTTTACTTTTGGTGAAAGCATTGCCTTTCCTTTATGCTTTACGTTTCTTTTATACTAGTTAAACCTCATGATTATATAATGACAATAATTATAAGTAATGTTAGCAAGGAACAACCAAGCCTAAAAATAAATCAACACTGAATGTGAAATATTATCACATTATTGAAAAACATACAATATCGTACTTAGATTTTTCTATATGATTAAATTGATTTTTTGGTATATGATAAAAACCGTTTTATCGTTAACAAAAATATAAAATGTTAATCTCATTAAAATCTGACCCCCTTATCGACAGCCAGAATAGTGCATGTACAGTATTAATTTGATATACACATTAATATATTTACCGTGTGAATAGCTTAGATAATGCTTAGTTCGTCCTTTTGATAACTTTTCATATAAGAGGCGTGTTTCATTTATTTGAAAAACTGCTTGGTCATATAGGTCTCACTACACAGTGCATTTGTACGATGTTGGCCTATATGAATATCGTTTACAGGGCCATTCCGAACAGGAGGTTTCCAAGCTAAAAGTTACTTTTTTATGTAACCAAGTCATTTGCCCACACAAAAATGTACAAAATCTGGTACGTTGACCAGGATTTTTTTTAAATTTGAGTGGTGTCCTCCAATGCACTATTTTGGGCTTTAACTCTAGAGTTAGGACCAGAATTCCTACTCTTCTTCAACACCCATACAACTGCCATATTTTAGTGGCTGTGTCATCTAATGGCTGCACATCCAATTTCAGACTATGTTCATCTCACCTGCAGAAACAATAAACATATCTGTCAGCAATTATTAAAAATATTTAAAACCGAAGAACACACTACTACTTTTTAAGGCTCAACAATTAGCCTACCGTGGGTTTCAAGGGAGCTGCGTAGTGAGCCCTTTAGGCAGACCTACACGCATATGTAACCAAATACACTGCCTTATTTGCTTTTTGTGTACCGTTATTTAAACTTCTTGCTAAAAATCAAATTGTAAAATAAAACTTAAATTACGTCTGCTTTTCTTCAAAAGGCAGTCTCAGATAGCTTGATTCCTAAAAAAAATGATAAAAGCATATTTTGAACCTTTTTAGTACCTGTTATACTGTCCTTGTAATATATATTTATGGCGTAGGCCGGTGGCCTTTATAAAACCGGATTTCGTTGTTAGTAATCACTGATGCAAAATTCGTAATTATATGCACGACACCAAAGACGAAGTGTGAACATATTGTTTCTCTGAATGTGTATAATAGCTTAAACAGAGAACATGCCATCTCACATGAATTGTAAACGCCACACAATACGACATGAATAAGTGCCAAAAATTGCTGGAGACTAATCATTTTTGTCAGTTTTGGAGAGGTAACTAGTTGTGGACGCTTTAACCTCCTTGATGGCTCATTGTCATTGACTGTTACACATTTCAGTTCTTTGTCAAGCCTTGATTTAGCAATTGTTTTCTTTGTTTGGTGTTTAACGTCATCTTCCAGCACATGTTAGGCTATATATGACGGTCAATTGTTTGTGGTGGAGGCCGGCCACACACGATTCCTGGTAGAACAAGTACTGTATACCTCCCGCCATCCGTAAGAAACGACACTTTCTCACTTGACAAGTTGAGCTCCCAGTCGGATTTGAACCCGCAGCGGTGAGAGGCGAGAAGGTTTAGAAAACCTTTTATAACTCTTAGCTCTCGGATCCGGGTGCGTTGTATTAAAAATACGAGTATAATGCCACAAAACAGAGAGAGACGTACTTTTAAATATTTCGATAATTAACCAAAATCCGTTCTGTCTGGGACTGAGCCTGCGATCACATTGGGTAACTAATCCATGATGCTATACATTACATCATGGCAACCCCCTTACAACAAAACCGAGACAACTGCCGTTGAATGTTATAAACAGGGGACATAAACAGGGGGCGGGGACCGATAAATGCTGGTTATTTGGCCATCCTTTCATTAATTTATTA
Organism: Cyrtodaria siliqua; assembly: GCA_037043455.1. Taxonomy (NCBI): domain Eukaryota; kingdom Metazoa; phylum Mollusca; class Bivalvia; order Adapedonta; family Hiatellidae; genus Cyrtodaria; species Cyrtodaria siliqua. The sequence continues at coordinate 45,182 of JAWPHD010003156.1, forward strand.
GGCTTTTTAGGCCTTCAGCTAAGGTTGTGTATATACAATAAGCTTTAAATTAATCGGTGATTTATTGACATTGATCGTTCAAGGTTTTGTTAAATGTCCAGTCTATGTTAAGCAATTGTGTGTATAAAGGTGACCTATAAAAGAATCCAGTAATATGTCCTCTCTATGTAAAGCTAGTGCCTTAATTAAGAAGACCTATAACATAGTTCTATGCTCAGATTTTATTAAGCAAATTTAAATGAGCTTTAAAAGAGTTCAGCTCTATGTTCAGTATTTATTAACCACCTATACATTTTGCAAAATAACACGGAAACTCACAGTTAAGTGACCCGCCAAATACTATACAAACGCAGCCGACACAACACGACACAACGGAAATAATATGAACATTTTATGAATGTATTCTATTAATATGAAAATTATATCTAACTCTTATTATATATATAGCATATGAAAGGTTTTATATGGGAATTATATGTGGCTTCTTTTATATCAGGATCACATTATTGTCATATGAGAATGCAATCCTATGTTTATTATACGTACATGGCTAAAATTGTCATATGAGAATGCAATCCCATGTTTATTATACGTATATGGCAAAAATTGCCTATGTAGATATCATGACAGAGAAACATAACATATATTTCAAATTACATGTATATACAAAAATTCTACAAGCAAGAACCTTGAGCAATATAGATACTCAATATGTGACATTCTTTACGTTACTTCACTTATAATGTATTATGTACACAGGTTCTTCATAATAATTTACATGCAGTCATAATTTACAACTTCATTTTAGCCCTCTCTATGACGTTTATTGTCAAATCCATTTCGGTCCATGTTCTACATTAGTTACGTAATGTGCGTGGTTGTAATTGTTCGGATCTTGAAGAAGCAACAATTTCACTTGATTTATTCTCTCTATTTCTTCGCTCCCTTTTATAACAGGTAGTATGAGGACAGGTCGACCCTGTGTTAGTACTGGGTGGGGTATCATGTTATGTGTATAAGGCGTGGTATTATTGTGTGACTAAAAAGTTAAGCATAGAGCTCACTGCTACAGGTAGGTCTACACCGCCGTGATATGATGGCGTGACATGACTGAAAAAATGTTAAAAGCGATGGTATGCACGCACACACGCGCGCGCGCGCCACACACAAACACTTACATAAACACACACTGTCATTGTTTCTCTCGGTAGCTATTGATTTATAGAAAAAATACGAAAAATTCCCATAAAAAACAACTGAAATATAAATGTATATGTACTCGCTAATAAAACAACACAGATTTAATAATCCAGCTTATATGGATCGGTTTTGTTTTGTTGATTTATGAAAGAAATTTGAACCAGCAAATTGATACTTTTCAGCAGCATTTTCTTATAATAGTAATAATTGTCCAAACGGCAGATATTCTCATTAACTAAATGGCACTGGAGGGGATTTGGTTAACATTGTATTGGCAAGTCTTAATTTGTCATTTTAAAATACTGAGGTAAACCGTACAGTGTTTCAAAGTTACTGCGTAGTAATTTCTTTCGAGCAAAAAACAGTACTTCTTAAAGCTGTAATTCCCAAACATAAATTCATACTTATATTTATAAAACATAATTAAACTGAGCGGAAGACGGGCACTTATGGTAACTTTTTTATGAGACTAAAACACAGTTTAAGATTTCATTTATATTCGAGTAGGCATCCATACCCTCTAGTCCCTTTAAGAACCACTGTCGTGACTATTAAATACCTTAGGAATTAAATGCCCTTGAAACCGTATACAAGATACCTGACCCAGATAAAAGTATTTCACTTATTTTTAAATAAGTATATTCTATTGATTTCGATAATGTATCACGCACACAAGCCGCCTATTTAGCATTAATGTATTTAAGTTGTAATCTCAAACTCGTGACATCATTTCTTATAAACGTCTTAACCCTTGTTTAGCATTAACGTTTGAATGTTACAGTTTCAATCAATATGGCTCACTTTTGATATGAATGACGTTCGCAAAAAACAGTGATATATTATTCAGGATATGTAGGTTGGAAACTTCGACCCAAACTATTGGGCCTTGGTTCGGGTAGGTAAATCACCGGCGAGGTCAGAAATGTTCTCGACAGTTTGTGTGTTTGAAGTTGTATTTGCTGTTCGGTTTTTGTTTTTATTTGAGTGTCATCTTAAGTTCTTAAAGTGGTGGAAAACAATTCTTCATACGACCTTAAATAGGCTGATAAGTGGAAACTCCTTTTGTTTGTATTTCCGTATCTACACCAGAAGCTGAGATGACCAATTTGTTTTTATATCCGCAGCTGTATCTACACCAAGGGCGTAGCTGTCAGTTTTAATTTGTAGACCCAAATAACTGAGCGCTGCCGGTGTGACGTTTGTATGAGGGTCTGGGGCATATCTCTCCAGGTTGTTTTTCGTTAAATGGTGCATTCTGGCGAGTTTTGGGAGACATTTTGAGGTAATTAACAGAACTCCAAAATCGTATTTTTGTTCTGAACGTTATTACAAAAATGCAACATATCGGAATAATTTAAAACAAAAATCCTCCACTTCGCTTTTTCACTCCTCTTTCATTTTAAATACATTTTCAGCGTTTTTAGAATTTAGATATTTGGAGAAATGTTGTAGACGCGTTCTTGCCGTGTCTATAGGCAGCTACGCCACTGTACACTGGAGTGCGTGGTTGAGTGGTAGAGCGCCGGGCTTCAGATAGAAAGGTCGTGGGTTCGATCCTCGCCATGCCCATGTTATTTATCATTGAGCAAGACAATTAATCCACATTGCTTAGTCAGGGCTGCCATAATAAAATGATGAAAAAGCCTGAGATTTTTGAAAATGCTGAAATTGAGCGCGCGGAGAGACAATTTCAAAAGCGTACATATTGGTACGCGGTCGACAAAGAAGACAAAATACTATTGAAGGTATAACAGATTACATTTTATGCCGGCATTTGTTGATTTACATATATACATAGTTGTTTTTTTGCTACCATATCATCCCTTATTTGTAGATAGTTTTATCTTTATACGTTTACATTATTATTAATTACTACTTCATTCCTCCATGCCTCATCGGTTTTTGCGCACAATATGACCTATTTATGTGTCGACGTGCCGTAAAACACCATTAATTTATTCATTCTTAATCAAATAATAAAAGCACAGCATACATGACAAAGTTATATATTAAACATCAAGAGAATAAATGGTAGCTAAATTTATTTTTCATACTTCAGGGACACACATACCGTAGCAAAAGAACCAATTTTAGAGCGATACACACTTAAATCAACCATTACTCTTGTTTGTTTTGCAAATGTTTTGAAAATGGCAGATTTTTGATAAACAGAAAATGCTTAAGTCACGAGGTTGTATTGAACCAATCAAAATTGTCGATTCGCCAACCCACGCTATTGACTTGTTACCGGCTTACTTTATACCGCGCCTCCAATGCCAAAAACCAATACCTATGTGCAAAAACGATGTTAAATAAATTTTACGGATTTTTCGTCGAAAAGGCCGGTAATTTCGACTAATTTCGACTGAAAAGCCGGTAAGCCGGTAATCACACAAAAAAGCCGGCATTTACCGGCGCAAAACCTGAGAAATGGCAGCCCTGCTTAGTACTGGTTCTACCCAGGAAGCCTGTTCATAATCTTCGAAAGGGGCTGTTGAAGTATCAGTAGATAGACAGATACGTATAAATTATCACACAGGCATATTAATAAACAGATAGGAAACTTCCTGTCTTAAAGATAGGAAACTTAACTTTTCCTTCTATCTCCTCTCTCAATTAGTCACTGATTTTGATGAGAATACATTCAAAAGATTCATAGTGAATAGCACAATGGGATTATAATAGTTTATGTTTATTTTCAAAGTAAGTAATTGTATAAAAAGATGTTTAAAGTTAAAAATGTCATCATTTTTTGCTTTTCTCTGAAAAATCAAGGTTTTGACATAGTCAAAGTTTCCGCCAAACGCCATTTTTTCTCTAAATGTAAGAGAAAGGAAAATACTACCATTGGAAAGAAAATTAAATTTGTGATGGGATTTGGCATGAATGAAATGTGTATCTATAAAACTCTTCATGCTATGTGTGTTTAAAGTTGGGAAATAATTTGTGAAATTTTCGCACTTTGCCACGTGAAATTTTGATAAGTTTCGTAGTGCCCAATCTATTTGTTATTAGGTCTGTGCTAAACGAAAACTTTCTTAAACAAACCTATGACCACACATTACCTATGACCACACATTACCTATCACACATTGATGTTGTATGTATAAGACGTGTATTAATAGATTACTGATGAACAGTTTACTAGTATCACAGGCATATTAATAAACAGATAGGAAACTTCCTATCTTAAAGATAGGAAACTTAACTTTTCCTTCTATCTCCTCTCTCAATTAGTCACTGATTTTGATGAGAATACATTCAAAAGATTCATAGTGAATAGCACAATGGGATTATAATAGTTTATGTTTATTTTCAAAGTAAGAAATTGTATAAAAAGATGTTTAAAGTTAAAAATGTCATCATTTTTTGCTTTTCTCTGAAAAATCAAGGTTTTGACATAGTCAAAGTTTCTGCCAAACTTCATTTTTGCTCTAAACGTAAGAGAAAGGAAAATACTACCATTGGAAAGAAAATTAAATTTGTGATGGGATTTGGCATGAATGAAATGTGTATCTATAAAACTCTTCATGCTATGTGTGTTAAAAGTTGGGAAATAATTTGTGAAATTTTCGCACTTTGCTACGTGAAATTTTGATAAGTTTCGAAGTCTCCAATCTATTTGTTATTAGGTCTGTGATTATCACACCTTTTTCCATATCACACCTGATATCATCACGAGAATTCAATAGATAGATAACTCTTACAGATGGGACCTACCACAGTGTGTAAATCCGCCTTTCCTTCGAAAAATGCGGATATAAATATCTTCAAATTGATGAGGAACGCGCATATGTCATAAATTATCAGGCCGTAGTTTGTTACATGTCCCCGTAACCTCTATAGAAACCACATTATGCATTATTCACTTGTTTTATCAGGCCAATAATGAGTGCAATGTACGATTTCCTATTTATCAAATTATATCGTGTTTTTTCATGGTTCCTGAGTGGAGGTTTGACTTTCTGCCGTGTTACGTGGCCTATTTCGATATATCTGAACAGCAAATAGTTACCCAGATAGCGATTACTGGCGGTTTACTTATCCTTTGTATACCAAACTGCTAAAATCTACTTCTTAAAATATTTGTAAATATCCAAAACAAACATATCTAGATCTGACCCTAGCTACAACAAAACGCTGAAGTATGTGTACATATCAGTGTGATTGACCCACGACTGTGCAAAATACATGTTTGTATATCATGTATATGTAACTATATCGGACATAACCCAGTAAAAAATTAAGTTTATTTTATTGATTTAAACTTCTACAGTTTTTCATCATTACATACATAATTTGTAATTCATAATTATAATCACATGACAGGTTACACATACTTCTACACACTCACTTATAGTTTAATTTTCAATACTCCTTAATTAATCATAGATCATATAAATCACATATTTTAATCAATAATCCTAGGATATCAAAAAAAGGAATTATATATAAAAATGACAATTTATGTGAGGATGTACTTTCATATCTTGTGAATACTTTGTCTCAGTTTTTACTTTGTCTTAGTTTTTCTTAAAAGCTTTTTTTTCGTATTGTCTCATTTTGTCAGGTCCTTTCCTAGTTTACATACTTTGCTCAAATAAGATGTCATAGTATGGTAATGTATTGTATACTGTACTATTAAACAGTTTTTCAATCGTCTTAGTATATCCCTTCCTTCTCTGCCCGGTTCCCCTATCTCTCCGAGAGGCGGCTCTTCATATCATAAATACACGCGTTAATGTGCCTGAAAACATTAATTTAATTTAACCTTTAACCCGCTGCATATACATAATGGACTGTTCTTTATTTGAATTAAGACCATTCCATTTATGTGACATAGAGGTGTTTTGAGGGAAATGACTGAACAGCAGACATTGTAAACCTGGCTGATCTGGGTTTACAATGGACGTAAAGGCTATTATAGTCGCGCTTAGCGTGTTAAAGGTTTTTTAGTACGTTTAGTAGCGGTCACTATAAATAGGTTTCCAAATTAATAAAAACAAATTTCAATTTTTCTGAGAGAGCTTATTTTAAAGGTGATCTTGCGATATATAAATTGATATTCGTGTTTGTGGTTCTTTTTATCTCTGTGTATAGAGGCATGTATACATTTTAAATGCATAGTTCTATCCTCCATTTTCATCATTTGTGCTATGGAAATCTATGTTATGTGAGACTGGCAACATGTGCTTTGTAAATTCTGCTGTACTTAATATCTAGGGTATACACACGTGTACAATACAATACAAACATGGAAGTGGCTCTGCTGCAAGTCAAGCAGTAGTTGGAGTGTAAATGAAAAGAAATAAAATGTGTTTTACGGCCTGTTAACACAAATATATTAGGTTATATTAGAACTGTAACCTCAGAGAGGGATGGGATTGGGGATAAAGCTTCTCATCAGACATGCCTTATCCATTGAGCTAGCGAGGCCGATGTAAATGAAAGAACCAGTAGTATTTAAAATTCGAATAAACCGTTTTAATGTATACTGAATAAATGAAAATAAAGGGTATACATTATTTAAGGTTTTATCGGTTTTATATATCTTGATTGACAGTGGCCGTTTTGCTGCTGTATGAATTGTATAGAACGCATTATTATGCACGCAGTCTACATTTTCTGCATTTCAGATGCAATATCTATGTATAACAGATTAAAACGGAACGTTTACAAATATAACAACGCCCCCGACTTCTTGTGAGGCGTCACATGTTTGCATTCATAGGTAGCTATTCAGATTTATTTTATTCGATTTGTAAGAGAGCTGAATTGTATGGAGAATTAGTAATTGGACTTACCTGAAACTTTCCGGAATAAGCAATGTTGGTATGAAACCACCAATTTTTTTCCACATTGCCACCAATGTTAAAATGTCACATATTAATGATTTGCTGCAACTTCAACTCCAGCATGAATAATGCAGCAGTGTAAATTTTTATATAGAAAACTAATTTTTCACTTGAAAAATCACCAGAAAAGGTGGGGTCACAAAACAAGAAAGTTCTTATTTGTTTACTAAACAGGTGAAGGATACAGCTGTTTTCATTGATAGCTGCTCACAAAGTGTATGCATAGATTCGAAATTTGGAAAATGTTCATCAGTGATCCAGTAAAACCTATTAATACGTTTCTTACAAACTACAACAACAAAATCGAATAGAAATGTTTCCCCCTATTTATAATGCCCATTTCCATCAAAAAAGGAGGGATTCCTTTTTTTATTATAGGAACTACACCTCGGAGGTTACATACAATTGGTGGTGGTAAACCTATACGAAAATTCAATCACACGGCATGAAATGCTTGGGAGGTAAGCGCTATCGCTGACTCTTATATGAAACAAAACATGCACTTACTTCACATGACATCGACGTTATTTAGAATTATTATTGGTATAATCTAGTTTGCAAGCTTTTAATTTTGAATATGATATTTGGAATTTTCCATTCAATTATGCATACAGATTTTAACAAAAATGTCAATACGTTATTGAATCTTTTGAATGGAAGGATTCAACACTTTCCCAAGTAGATATGTAAACTGTATTCCAAAAGTGACTTAACAGAAAGCTCTGCTTTCAAGTGAAGTTTCATGTCAAGCCAGCCATGTTAAAATAAGCAAACTAGAGCAAAAATAGCAGTTATGATCAAGGTATTAACCCAAACTACCATTGGCTTATGTTGTTATTTAAAAACACGTTTACTCTCTTTTTCGAAAGAAATAGTGTTACAAACTGTGCCAGTGAACTGGCCATAAACACCTTTACTCAATGACCTTTTTTGTTCAACGGATTGAAATCGCCATTTCTCTCACAGTTTTACTCTGTTTTGCATAAGAAATAGTGCCACACACTATGCCGTGAACTGGCAATATCCGCAAATGCATAAATACTCTTTTTCACCTATAACTTTGCATGATTGTAGCTAAATAACGACCAAAGTACACTACAAAACTGTTAATCAAAACTCTGGCCAGGTGTTCATATCATATAATAATGTATGTGTGCCAATTTAAAGTTTAGGCTTATTGACAGGTTATCAAGATACCCGTGACTGAATGTGCGTAAAATAAATTATGAGTTGGTTACACTTAATTTGACGCGCCAGTTTCAGGTTTATCCTGGCTGGTTAGAGCCGTTGATATGGATTCTCAAAATATGTAAGTTAAATATGTATATATATATCTCGTCGTCAATAGGTTTAGAAACGGTGTAAATATTTTTAAACTTTGGCTGTTGTTGGCGGGATAGCTACTTTAATGTTATATCGTCCGAGTCAACACATATTTGACTTCATAAAAAAAACATGCGCCATTAGTCAGGTTGCAAGTATATTCCGTCCATTTAAAAACGCAACGTCTTTTTTATTTTCGATTATTTTTAGTTGGTCTTTTGTTCAAATCAAGGTTGTATTTAATTTATACAGTCATGTCTCTTTGTCCCAAATGTTAACATATGGCGATAAACAGTTGCTTAAGATTTGCTCTATTTCATTCAGTTAAAACACAGTTTGCACGAGGACTCTTTAACATCTCTAGAAATTCAAAAAATACAAAGTGTTACGTTTTCAAATGTACTGGTGTATATGACATTATTTTTCCATACGCTCCCATAATGTATTATACGCTCCCATAATGTCCCATACGCTCCCACAATGTCCCATTTGCTCCCATAATGTACTATACGCTCTTATAGTGTCATATACGCTTCCATAATGTACTGTAGGCTCCCATAATGTCCCATCGCTCCCATAATGTCCCATATGCTCCCATAATGTCCCACATGCTCCCATAATGTACTATATGCTCCCATAATGCCCCATACGCTCCCATAATGTCCCATATGCTCCCATAATGTACAATATGCTCCCATAATGTCCTATACGCTCTTATAATGGCCCATACGTTTCCATAATGTACTATACGCTCCCATAATGTCCCATACGCTTCCATAATGTACTATACGCTCCCATAATGTACTATAAGCTCCCATAATGTCCCTTACGCTCCCATAATGTCCCATACGCTCCCATAATGTCCCATACACTCCCATAATGTCCCATACGCTCCCATAATGTCCCATACCCTATTATAATGTCCCGTATGCTTTCATAATGTGCTATACGCTCCCATAATTTCCCATACGCTCCCATAATGTACTTTACGCTCCCATAATGTCACATACGCTCTTGTAATGTCCCATACGCTTTCATAATGTACTATACGCTCCCATAATTTCCCATACGCTCCCATAATGTACTATACGCTCCCATAATGTCCCATACGCTCTTATAATGTCCCATACGCTCCCATAATGGCCCATACCCTATTATAATGTCCCATACGTTTTCATAATGTACTATACGCTCCCATAATATCCCATACGTTCCCATAATATACTATACGCTCCCATAATGTCCCATACATTCTTATAATGTCCCATACGCTTCCATAATATACCATACGCTCCCATAATGTCCCATACGCTCCCATAATGTCCCATTCTCTCCCATAATGTCCCATACGCTCCCATATTGTACTATACGCTCCCATAATGTTCCATACGCTCTTTTAATGTCCCATACGCTTCCATAATATATTATACGTTCCCCTAATGTACAATACTCTCCAATAATGTCCCATACGCTCCCATAATGTTCCAAACGTTCCCATAATGAACTATACGCTCCCATAATGTCCCATACGCTCCCATAATGTACTATACGCTCCCATAATTTCCCATACGCTCTTATAATGTCCCATACGCTTTTATAATGTACTATACGCTCCCATAATATCCCATACGCTCCCATAATGTACTATCTCTCCCATAATGTCCCATACGCTCTTATAATTTCCCATACGCTCCCATAATGTGCTATACGCTCCCATAATGTCCCTTACGCTCACATAATGTCCCATATGCTCCCACAATGTACTATATGCTCCCATTATGTCACATACGCTCTTATAATGTCCCATATGCTTCCATAATATACTATACACTCCAATAATGTACTATGCGCTCCCATAATGGCCCATACGCTCCCATATTGCTCATAATGTCAACTTCATGCCAATACGGAGAATAAAACAAACAGCACTCCTTCTATACACTTGACATCCACTTTATAAAAGCATTAATCACGCATTTAAATTTAATTACGCACTAACATAGTTTTCCATTTATTAATGCACAAAGTTGCTAAGTGGATTAGTAGATATGAGCGTAAATCATGTTTTAATAAATCAATTTCGCAGCTTTAATTTTAAAATATATTTCTATTTAATTATGCATACAGTTTAAATGAGTGGAGGGTCGACTATGAGGAAAATTGCATTTAAACATTTATTCAGTCCGATGCATGCTCTATACTGGTTAATTTGATTTTTCGGTATGTTATTGAAAATAACTGACATGAGTCAATCGAGCGTTATAATTTCACGGACGAGTAGTAGCGACAGTAAAATACGCCGCAAGTCCGACCTCTGGTTAGTTATTTGTCAACAAACTATTGAAAGATCCTTCAGTCCAATAGAATTTCGGAATTGGCTGAGTATGAACGATTTTGAAAAAGAGCAGTCGAAATAGGTTCGTCCATATTCGTGTCCTATTAATAGACGGTTTTCGAAAATTGAAGAGGCAGTAAAATGTCAAGGATTACATATAGGAATAATAATTATTCACTCAGTGCATTATTTAGTTTAAACATATTTTATTCACAAATAGTAAATACATTTTACATCATACAATTATACATTTACATGAAATACATAACTAAATATACAATCAGGAATGAGATTCAGAAGTAAGCTATAAGCGTTTATGAATCTGTCTCCCAGTAGGCAATTTATATTTTCATGCGTGTGACACTATATTTTATTGAAGTTGTATAATGTCTATAAGGAAGATTGAGCCAGAATGGTTGCCGACAGCAACTATAAGCTCTGCACCAAGGGCTATCCGATCAGTTTACAGTTACCATCAGCACACAATTAGAGGAGAGAAGAGAGAAAAAGAGTAGGAAAGATAAGAGTAGGAAAGGATAGTTTTTATAAACGTTGATTGCCTAGCTTATCTCACTTGCTTATCTCTTGTAAAGTATGTAGCCTAGTGAAAAGTACATGTTAACAGAAAGTGGGTTATGTCTTCTGTTTCTCTACAAAAGGTCCAAGGATGGAACCTTGGGGCACACCAGCCTTGATTGAAGAAATGTCAGAAAGAAAACCAGGAATTACAACTCGTTGTTTCCTATTTTAAAGATAATGTGAAATCCAAGCTAAGGGTGAACCCTTTATTCCAACTGCACCAAGTTTAAGTAATAGACCCCTGTGCCAGACTCTGTCGAAGGCCTTTGATATATCCTAAAAGACTGCACGCACTTCTTTACCTTCGTCCAGAGCCCTGCAGAATGTATTATATATGTCAACACGTTGAATTACAGTTGAGTCTTTTGGGACAAATCCAGACTGGAGAGCTGTGATAATTTTATGTCTAATAAAGAAGTTAAATATATGTTTATGGGCTATCCTTTCCATGACTTTGTCAATTGTTGAAAGCAGAGAAATAGGACGGTAATTTGAGGCATCCGATGGGTCGTTTTTTTAAATATTGCACATACATGGGCTATTTTCCACTTTAGGGGCACATTACTCATTTGTAACGAGAAATTAAACAACTTAGATAGTGGGTCGGATAATTCCTTTAGACTCATATTATTAATCATGTCAGGACCAGCCGCCTTGCCAAGTTTCAATTCAGCAAAGATTTAACTTCTAGTGGTGTTGTAACAGGACCAGCAGCCTTGCCAAGTTTCAGTGTTTGCAGCAAAGATTTAACCTCTAGTGGTGTTGTAACAGGACCAGCCGCCTTGCCAAGTTTCAGTGTTTGCAGCAAAGATTTAACCTCTAGTGGTGTTGTAACAGGACCAGCAGCCTTGCCAAGTTTCAGTGTTTGCAGCAAAGATTTAACCTCTAGTGGTGTTGTAACAGGACCAGCCGCCTTGCCAAGTTTCAATGTTTGCAGCAAAGATTTAAATTCCAGTGTGTTGTAGCAACATGACTTAGTTTAGGTCTGCATGGATCTATAATAATATCCGTTAATTCTTTATTTTCATCCTTAAGGTGAGTTTGGGATGTAAAAATGTTGTTCAAAATGTTTGCCTTTTCAAACCAGTCATCATATATCATTAACTTAAGTGGAGGTATACTTGAAGAATGTTGGTTTGGTTTTATAAAATGGTTTAAAAGTTTCCACCAATCTGAGCTTGAAAGAGTATCGGATCGAAGCTGCTCGGAAAGATTGTCAAGTTGTTCCTGTTTTGCTTTGCGTAATTCAGATATTGTTTTATTTCGTAGTAATCTGTAATGAGTCAAGTCTTCCATCCGGTTTGTATGTTTTGATTTGTCATAAGCCTGTTTGCTTTTTCTCATTAGTTTTCGGACGTTTGAGTTTAGCCACGGAGAATCAACTGTTCGAATAGTTACATTTTCCTTAGGGATACATATTTCTGCCAGTTCTGCGATCTTTGAGGTAATATTTTCAGCGCATATATCAATTTCATTATTAAAGAGAGAATGCCAGTCAGTAGTCTGAGCATTTTGTCTTAGAGCGTCGTAATCCCCTTGGTTGTATTGCCTTATCGTGCGTTTGTAATTGTGGTTTTGAGGCTTTAAGAATTATATAATACAAAATATTGAACAGTGATAACGTATATTTGTTCAAGAAAAGGTTCTCCAACACTGCTAACTGTTATTGTTTCCGGGTTGGAAACTAAAAATTTATCTATAAGTGAGGATGAAGTTTCAGTGAAGTGAGTCGGGTCGGAGATTGTCTGTGAGAGATTGAACTGCTGAATAATACTTTTATCTTCGCATGTGTGATAGGCTTAAGAATGTCTAAATTGAAATACCCTTTTCAATTTTGGTTTCAATAGCAAGTCCTATAGAGTCTTCAATGGAGTTTAAAACGGCAGAAGTAGAGTTTGGTGGTCTATAAAATGTACCAAATAGTATATTTTTATTTCTCGCGCTAATTTTAAGCCATATACTTTCGGTGTCGTTTGTTTCCAAATCGGCGTGTCTGATTGCATGTAACGTATTGCAAACATCCACGATGATACCACCATGGGCATCTGTTATTCTGTCTTTCCGAAATGGAGTATTAAAATTGTTAAAATAAATATCATCGTTTAGGGTACAGCTTGCCAGGCAAGTCTTCGTAAAAGCTAAAATGTCAAAGTGTGCTAATTCGGCATAGAGGGTGTCTGTCTTTTTCAGGAAGCTGTGTACGTTATAGTGAACTATCGATAAATGGCTGTCAGTAATGCTATTTACATTGTTTTATGTATGAAACCAGGATTGGGTTCTATGTCTCCATGACGCCTCATAAGTATAGCTATCCATGTCACAAGCTCAAAGATTGTATCAGTGCATTATTTGTTGGTTATCTAATTTTAATCACTCATAAATTGTAATAAAATGGTATAAATTGTTATAGCATTAATTCATATACAGTCGTATATGGTTTTCACGTCAATGTTTATTCATATACGGTCTTATGCGGTTTTCCACAGCATTTATCACGTTGCATATGGGTGTCCGTAGCCGAGTGGTTAGAGTCTGGCTTGAAATCACTTGCTTTTCACCACTGTGTGTTCGAGCCTTCCTGAGACCAGGAATCTTAAGTGAAGAAGCTAACCAGCTGACTTGCGGAACGTCGTCATTCTACCAAGATGTCCGCCCGTGCACAAAAATTGCCCGGAGTCTCAACTGGGTCTTCTTTCACCCATGGAAGCTGGAAAGTCGCCATATGAACTTTGCTGTAGGTGCGACTATAAAAATCCAATTCAATCATTTCAATTCCATAGAATCTTTCATGTCAATGTACACTCATATACGGTCTTCCATAGCAATATAGTGTCTTCAATAGCATATTTCACGTCAATGTGCATGCATATACGGTCTTCCGTAGCATATTTCACGTCAATGTGCATGCATATACGGTCTTCCATAGCATTATCACGTCAATGTACATTCATATACAGTCTTACATAGCATATGTCACGTCAATGTACATTCATATACGGTCTTCCATAGCATATGTAACGTCAATGTTCATTCATATACGGTCTTCCTTAGCATATTTATAGTCAATGTACGTTCATATACGGTCTTCCATAGCATATTTCACGTTCCATATCACATTTCACGCCAATGTACATTCATATATGCATATACGGTCTTCCATAGCATATTTCACTTCAATGTACATTCATATACGGTCTTCCATAGAATCTAATGAACTGTTATTGTGAATTGCTTCAAAGACCGATCCACAATTTAATACTATTCAAGTGAGCTAATTGGGTGCCAGGAAAATGTCATTAAGTTGCACTATGTAAGATCTTCTTTTATATTCCTTATCGTCTACGTGTAAAAATCTAAACTTTATATATTTCCTATGATTCAACATGGGTGCATTCTGATTTGTATACAATAATACGCGTATAAATCACCTGAAATGTCGTATTATATGATAAATCACGCCAGTTCGCAGCATAAAATCCGTATCTGTGCATGACGCCTACTTTACGGAAGTGTAAATCCTTTGTTTTTATCTCTGTTTGCAAGACTGTTATTTGTAATATTTGTGTTTGCAAGGTTTCAATTTCATTGTATTTCCATTTCGTTATCTGTGAAGTATAAATGTGGTTAAAGGGACTGGGGTGATCTGGAAGAGTTATGGGTATCAATCCAAATACAAATAAACCCATCATTAATGTGTTTCAGTTTTTGATATTTAATGTGTACATGCACTAAACTAAACCCCTTGATTCGTCCGATTTAATTATTGTGAAATGAACTAATTGATCTGGTAACTTATACGACTCGGTTAGTTTTCGTTGTGTAAATCATTTAAATTAAATCATATAATGCTATACTGCACTTATGAATTCTTGTTTTGTAATACTTGAACAACGCTTGGCGATATACAACCATATTTGAATTAATAATATTTATGAGTTTGCAAAGTCGTGAGTTGTCCGGACCAAACACTTTCATAAACAATAATTAAATCCAAGGTGATAAGCCACTTAATTTATATTGATGCACATTTAATATGAAACAAAAGCACATTACGTTGATTTTCATTGCCGGAGCCTCAGATTTCAATAATAAAAAACATCAAACATTAAACCATTTCTTCTTATGTAAATGTTCATTGCTGAAAACTGAGATTACCTTCACAGACGCTCTAATTGCGATTATATTATCATGATGTTGTCTTTTTGTTTATAACTATGATAGTTTACCAATTTTTCATATTCTAACCATGATCTTTTTCTCAATTCCTCAAATTCTAATCATGAAACAACATTCTATTTATTGATCCATTACACATACTATTTCAGATGTCTAACATATTCTAATTATAACATTATAAAACACAGATGCCAAAATTAAAACATGTTCATTTTGTCTCATGATGACTAGTTTATCTAGTGCTCAAATAATGTGCTTTGATTGTTGACAATTACAAATAAAAACATTCTAACATCTACACACTGTTCGTTTATTTTTATTTTATTGATTCCCTTTACTGTTTTCTCTGTAACTGTTCTGACCGGCTTGTGATACTTTGTCTTGTTTGTATTTGGATTGACACCAGTATCTCGCTTCCAAATCAGAACAGATTAGAACAGAAGTGTATTCAACTTGTGCATTGTACCTCGTTGGTCAACATGATTTTACGCAATACATGATTTTAGGTGAACAGTATAATACAATTGTTATACAATATTGTGTACAATTTATGAATAGCAAATAAACAATATTGAAACACAAATAATAAGAAACAGCATGCTTTATAAAATGTTGAAAAGTGATTATACAATACATATACTGTATAGTATAGAATGAACTTAAACTGGAATGCTTAAAATGCTCTTTTGATATATTTAGCCAAATGTATTAGTTCTTTTTGATTTTCAGATTTAATTAATTCATAAAGCTCGGACGTTTATAATATTTGTTCAATAAAGGAATGCTTCTTATATCATGAAAAGCAGGGCAAATTGTATTGAAATGATATTCATCTTCTATATCATGTTTTTTTTCACAAAAAGTACAATATCTTTCATTTCCTTCTATTCTATTTCGTCCATATCTACCTTGATCAATTCTTAGAGAATGAGAGGAAAGCCTTAGCCTCAAAATAAAAAAACTTAAGTTACTTGGTACAATATCAAAATATTTTTCAAATGCAAACTCATATTTATATTTATACGAAAATAATGCACCACTATTATCAGCTTTTTCTTTCCATTTTTGAATAAAACAATCAATAATTCTTCTTTTGAAATATAAACAAAAACAAAATATGTTTAAATTAACGCTTTGTGGGTTTTACACATCAGCAAAGCCGTGTTCATCGAGTAGGGCCTTTACATTAGATAACCAGTTAACAAACTCCTGTATTATAATCTTGAAATAATGGATTATAAATATTGGAAAGGATTATATTATATGTTGCTAAAATTTTAAACCAGTATTTTATGATTCTTATATATCTTGATATGTAAAGAGGGTATCTACCTAATTCTCCATATACGCCATCGAAGATGTACTTCTCTTAACTTTAAGTAGTTGCTTACAAAATGTTAAATTAATTCTTTCTATTCGTATCGATTTCGAATTAAGTGGTTTTAAGCTTTTACCAATGACATATTATTGGTTTAAAGCAAAATTCCCAATATCGTTAAAAACTGTACCAAGATAATTAAAATCATTTACTACCTCTAACTGTGAACCACTATATGTCCAAACTTCATTTGCCCTTAGAGCCCCTCACTTCTGAAATACCATATTTTTTGTTGTATCGCAATTAATTTCTAACTCCAATCATTACAATATTCATTTAATTGATTTAGGTTATGTTGTAATTCTCCAAATATTTTCCTATCGTCGGCAAAAAATAATGAAATCGACATTAAATCGTCTAACTGCAAACCACTGTAAGTCGCCACCTTTAAGTGGGTGAAACTTTGGTTTAAAACCGACTCAGGTAGATGTGGATGCATTGATATGATTGTGGTTAAAGGGACACACGACAATCTTAAAAAAATAATTCAAACATCAAAATTAGCTTCTCGATTTATTAATATAGTGACATTTTGACTTTAAACCTGCTTGCATATCATTAATTATTTTTTTCAGATTTCAATTTTCATCGTTATTTTAACAAATGTTGAAATATATTATTTGTGCAATATTATCAAAAGTCAGTAATATACAAAACAATTTGATTTATACTATTCTTATAATTAACATTAATGATTGAAATAATGCATGTTATGTAAAAAAAAAAAAAACTAAAGGGACGTCGCGAGTTTTTAAAAAATCAAGATTGCCATGTGTCCCTTTAAAACGAATGCCAAGGCAGGTGAGTCGCGTGTGAGAGACCTTGCCAAATAATTAAAAATCTTTGGATGATCGAAACCTCAAGGTGAAATAACATTTTATTCACCCCTGATTACAAATAATGATATACCAATTATATAAACGAGCTACTGATATGATTATTGATATGATTAATAACGCACCGTTGAACTCTTTCGGATATCCATTTAGGATAAATGTTTACGTAAACAACCTTTTTTTACGTAGACAAATAGGTGTTTATTTGTATACCAAGGACTCTAAATTGAGTTGGTATTTAAATAATAGTTTAGAAGTAGGCGATATTCAAATATAAAATGAAATCAAATCTTAAATACACAAACAGGGACCGACAACTATTTTATGTATACGTGACGAACTATACCGAGCAAATAATTAAAAATAACCCACTTTTCATTCCTTACTTTCTGGGCAACAAAACAGGATAATTAATGATATTTATGGAGTAACTAGTATGACAGCCACTTATAGTTCACTCAAAGTATTACACTTATAGTCCAAACAAAGTATTACACTTATAGTTCAAACAAAGTATTACACTTATAGTACAAACAAAGTATTACATAGTACAAACAAAATATTACACTTATAGGACAAACAAAGTGTTACACTTTTAGTCCAAACAAAGTATTACGCTTATAGTCCAAACAAAGTATTACAATTATAGTCCAAACAAAGTGTTACACTTATAGTCCAAACAAAGTATTACACTTATAGTACAAAGTATTTATAATAATAGTCCAAACAAAGTATTACACTTATAGACAAACAAAGTATGACACTTATAGTACAAACAAAGTGTTACACTTTTAGTCAAAACAAAGTGTTACGCTTATAGTCCAAACAAAGTATTATACTTATAGTCCAAACAAAGTGTTACACTTATAGTACAAACAAAGTGTTACACTTTTAGTCAAAACAAAGTGTTACGCTTATAGTCCAAACAAAGTATTACACTTATAGTCCAAACAAAGTATGACACTTATAGTACAAACAAAGTGTTACACTTTTAGTCAAAACAAAGTGTTACGCTTATAGTCCAAACAAAGTATTACACTTATAGTCCAAACAAAGTATGACACTTAGAGTACAAACAAAGTGTTACACTTATAGTACAAAAAAAGTGTTACACTTATAGTACAAACAAAGTGTTACACTTTTAGTTAAAACAAAGTGTTACGCTTATAGTCCAAACAAAGTGTTACGCTTATAGTCCAAACAAAGTATGACACTTATAGTACAAACAAAGTAGTACACTTATAGTACAAACAAAGTGTTACACTTTTAGTCAAAACAAAGTGTTACGCTTATAGTCCAAACAAAGTATTACGCTTATAGTCCAAACAAAGTATTACGCTTATAGTCCAAACAAAGTATGACACTTATAGTACAAACAAAGTGTTACACTTTTAGTCAAAACAAAGTGTTACGCTTATAGTCCAAACAAAGTATTACGCTTATAGTCCAAACAAAGTGTTACACTTATAGTCCAAACAAAGTGTTACACTTATAGGACAAACAAAGTGTTACACTTTTAGTCAAAACAAAGTGTTACGCTTAAAGTCCAAACAAAGTATTACGCTTATAGTCCAAACAAAGTGTTACACTTATAGTCCAAACAAAGTATTACACTTATAGTACAAAGTATTATAATAATAGTCCAAACAAAGTATTACACTTATAGACAAACAAATTATGACACTTATAGTACAAACAAAGTGTTACACTTTTAGTCAAAACAAAGTGTTACGCTTATAGTCCAAACAAAGTATTACACTTATAGTCCAAACAAAGTATTACACTTATAGTCCAAACAAAGTATGACACTTATAGTCCAAACAAAGTATGACCAAAGTATGACACTTATAGTCCAAACAAAGTATGACACTTATAGTACAAACAAAGTGTTACACTTTTAGTCAAAACAAAGTGTTACGCTTATAGTCCAAACAAAGTATTACACTTATAGTCCAAACAAAGTGTTACACTTATAGTCCAAACAAAGTATTACACTTATAGTACAAACACAGTGTTACACTTATAGTCCAAACAAAGTATTACACCTATAGTATTACACTTATAATCCAAACAAAGTATTACACTTATATTCCAAACAAAGTATTACACTTATAGTACAAACAGAGTATTACACTTATAGTCCAAACAAAGTATTACACTTATAGTACAAACAAAGTATTACACTTATAGTTCAAACGGAGTATTACACTTATTATTTATCTTTTTTTTATTTAATTTTGTTAAAACTATGTTTAAGCTTTTATACCAGCATTTACAAAGGATTCTATTTTTGCTCAGTAGATCTGCAGGCTTCACATGAGTGAGTTCAATGGTCCAGTCCGTTCTCTTTGTCTTTTTTTGTCTTTTTTGTATAATACGTACCGGAAACTTATTGAACTGATCAACGTATCACACTGGTGACATGTTACTGACTGTTACAAGAATGAGGAAGAAATAAAATAATATTTTAGAAACGTTGTTAACAATTCCATAATTGTTGTTTGCTTATTGACCTGACACATGTGCTTTTTTAGCTTACTTTACCATTTATTTACTATACTAAACAAGTAGTCACTAATTAAATACGGTCGCTCTTGTTGCTATTATATAATGTTGATTGTGTTGACATACGGATCTTTTCCAAAAAAAAAAGAATTTCCTCACTGGTGAAACGTTGGTCGTCATTGTTCCTAATCTTTATGGTGTTTCTTTTCTTGCGAGTTTACATTAATCGCAAAACTCCGCTGGAGACCCAGGGTAGGGATGTTTGGGGTAGAGCATTCAAGTGGACTGTTGTTCAGGGGGAAAGTAATTGTGTAGCTTTCGGTTTTCGTACATATTATTTAAATGGAATTGTGTACAGATTACTGAATTGTCCGTTCATTAGTGTAAAGTAGTTTTCAAAGGCGTATGTAGAAGGCTGCTAGTGATAGTATATTGGAAATGGAGAGTCTAAATTATATGCGTCTTTGGTCAAGTATTATCTGTCTCTCTGGAAGTACAGTATGGTTGCAGACATGCTTATTCCAGCAATCTGGCATTTAAGTTGGGGGAGAGCAGCGCTCGAGGGCGGGAGACTTATGTTTTACGTTCCTTAACTTGAGTGATTCTAGGAGCAGCGGTTTGATGTTACTCCTAGTGACTGACTTGCTTTGTTGGACACTTCTGCCGGTTTGTTCCACATTAAATCGTCAAAGACGATAACACCCCGTATTTTAATGATAATTTGCTCTTTTTGTGTTTGTATAGTGGGAAGATATGTGGACTTGACAGAACAAAACAGAACAGAACAGATATTTTATTTCGACTTATACATATAGTATCTCGTCATCAAAATGTAATATACAAAGTTTAATTAAACACATGACAGGCTCACACGCATGCTCCCCAACACGCACACACACTCTCACACACCTCTTACGCACGCATACGCACACACGCGCTTACTCTCCCTCTCTCTCTCTCTCTCTCTCTCTCATGCAATTATATGAACGAATTAATTGTTGAAACAATACCTAATACCTGAGGATAAACTTTATATATATGCACACAACTACGTATAATTAAATGTGTTACGTACAATAAATGCTTCTTTTGCAAACTTAGCTACATTTTGAATACTTTTATGTTTCTTACTTTGCATCAATTCAATAAATTTAATAACACTAGGGTTTCGATAATAATACGCCTTAATATAAAGTTTGCGAATATGCTCATAGACGGGACAAATTAAAATAAAATGATATTCGTCTTCTATGTCATTAGAATTACAAATATTACAATATCGTTGAGCTCTATCAGTTCTATTTTGTGTGTATCTGCCGGTTTCGACTCTGAGGGAATGCGAAGATAATCGTATTCCTGACATTGCCGTTCTTAGTTTAAATGGCAACATATCTAGATAAGATTCATATTTAAAGACAGTCTTGAAATGTTTATATAATACTAGAACACGGTTATTTTCAATATCACTATACCACTTCTCAATTACTCTTTGTTTGAATAATACATGAAATTGTTTCAAATTAATACTGTGAGGCTCATTCCATACATAGGTAAATCCAAAATCATTTAAAAGGGTCTTAACATTATTTGCCCAATTTTTACAGCTTCTCTCACAATCTCTCATTGATTCTTCATACATAGTAGATATTAATATATTGTTCGTACTTACAACCTTAGTCCAATACTTAATTATTTTAACATATCGTGATACATACAAGGGATATCTACCTAACTCTCCATAGACTCCTGCATTACTAGTTGAAGTTTTAACTTTCAACAAAAATTTACAAAATTCTAAATGAATTCTTTCAGTTTCTTTTGACTTTGTTAACCCCCAAATCTCTGCTCCATAATTAAGAATAGTCCCCACAAATGCATCAAAAAGTTGACAACATGTTTTAAGTTTGAAATTATACCTTTTTATATTTGCGATTAGGACATTTAACGCCTTTAAACCTTTCCCTGTAAGTGTTTCCTGATTTAGATTAAAAGTCCCAGTATAGTTAAAAACATTTCCTAGATAATTAAAATCATTTATCACTTCTAACTTCTTTCCATTATACTCCCATGCTTCATTTTCCCTTAGGGGCTGGCGTGGCGCAGTCGGTAGCGCGGCGGATTTGTAACCGGAGGCCCCGGGGTTCAATCCTCCGTGGTGCCACTGAGTTCCGTCGGTGTGTTCTTAGGCAAGACACTTTACCTTAGCCTCGTCCGTCGGATGGGGACGTAAACCGGGCGGTCCCGTGTATCGGTCTATCCTCCGAGCACGTTAAAGAACCACAGGAATCTATTCGATAATAAGAGTAGGGCAGGTTCCCCTTTCTCTGGGGCGGCTCTAAATAACCTATACTGTGTTGATGAGCCGTTAAACAACATTCAATTCATTTTCCCTTAATAGGCCTCTTTTTCTAAAGGTCATCACTTTCGTTTTCTCAATATTTACCTCCAACCCCCTGACATTTGAACGGATTATATGTATACATAGTACTTTGTGTGAATGGTTCTAAAGTGTAATTTGTTAATTTGTGTCCTTATTTGTTTTTGTTTCATCTACTTCTGATTTTTTTAATATTTGATGTTAATGTTTGAAATATTTGAGGTAACCTTCTGTATTTTTACTCTGATGGAATAATGGAACTGTGAATGATGTCCAGCCCTAAAATCATTAAGCCATACACGTGTTTTAAGGAAATATAAAAAGATCGGACAGGAAAAGTAGCATTCAAGGAGGACAGTCAACCACAAAACACAAACAAACACGCAAACAGACAAACAGACAAACAAGAAGGCAAAAGCAATAATAAATGCAAACGACATCATAAACACAAAATGGTTGACAATAGGGCTACCGCCTTAATTGGAACGGTCAGTGGCCAAGTAGGCCACTGAGGGGTTTAAACCGGTTCTAGGGTGCACCAAACCACACACTTACCCTACTGTCATCCCATTAAAACTGGATAGATGGATAGATATTTTTTATTGATTTAAACTTTACAAGTTTATCATCATATACAATACAAAACAGGACAGTGTAAATAAAGAAATCCCCGCCATGATCTAATCTCTAACCAACAAGGCAGCATCAATAGGCAATATAAGTAAAACACAAATATGCTCGTGTAAATATAATACAAAAAAAAAACAATAGCCTAGAAAGCCACAATGAAGGTACTCAAAGACTTTGCAGAAGCCAGAGCAACAAGAGAATAAACCATTAAGGGCACGACAAGAAAGATCATAGACAAACATCAAACGCCACCGTCCCAATGGGCTTGAGGTAGGCGTCTCCATAGTCATAACCTCTTTTGATAAACTTTTTAACAAGTTTAACAAAGATAGTATGAAAGTGATCATGACCAATAATCTTACGAGGTTTATAAATCACATCACCATAGAAGTCAGGTTGTGATAGTCATTGTCGCATAAGAGTCCTTAAATTACTTTTATATTCGGAAAGAAGATCAGGGTTACGATAATAAAATTTTGCAAAGGTTTTACGAAGTTTATGGTAACGGTAACCCTGATTGAGTAGCTTTTTAGTTATACAAAGATTACGAATATTTTAGTCCTCAACTTGACTACAAGCCCTTGAAAAATGAATAAGTTGAGACACATACACCCCATAAGATGTTGCTCGGGGAACATCCACATGCAAGTGGGGATAATATTAAAATCATCTCTCTTGTCATAGATTTTGCTAATTATTTCACCATTTTCAATCGAGAGATCTAAATCAAGAAAAGAAGCGTTATTATCAGATATATTAGCTTTGTTAAGCTGAAGTTCTTTAGGATAAATATTATTAACCATAGTTGGAAAGAAAGGGTTGTCAATGTTCAATATGTCATCCAGATACCGAGAGGTGTCATTAAAGGCTTCAATAACATCTGCCTGGGTATCTGGTGAAAGACTCAACATGAAATCTCTTTAATAGCAAAATAAAAACAAATCTGCGATAAGTTGTGCATAGTTCGTACCCATAGGGATGCCAACAATTTGTCTATAAACGGTGGTTCCATACCTGACGAAAATATTATCTAATAGGAAGATGAGTGCTTCACAAACTTCATAGCAAGTCCACATAGTATAATTGTCTAAACTGTAGTATTTTCTCTAGCGAATGTTTTTTGAATAAGAGAAATTAGCTTGTCTTTAATAAGGTGATGTGGTAAGGTTGTATATAGTGTAGAGAAGTCATAAGTTCTTATTGATGAAATTGTCGTCGACTGTACGTGTAGACCTACTTTAAGACTTTAAGAAATGGCCATACTACCGTTTATTGTACCATGCAGCTAGCACCAATATTGGCAGTTGCAAACAGCAGCATAATTCTTTTGTTCTCTGCATGTCCTTTTTATTGAATGAACTCTGTCCAACGCGTGTTTGAACTCTGACACGCGCATCCTTGAAACACAGCTTTACTCAACCAGTTTTGATGGAAGTTGTTTCATAGTAAAGTTAACGCATGTATGTCCAGAGGTGTACACAACTATGAACTAAAGTAAGGTCAGGATTAGCACATTTGATATACTACCATAATTATAATCGTTTAAGCGTTAATCCCTCGATCATTGCGGATTATATGACTTGGCTGTACTATGACAATTCCTTACACAATCCACGACAGTACATTGACATAATAAACTCGTAACCGCGATGGGATAATATATTCTATTTGTTATTTGAGATAAAAGACATGCATGGGAAACGTGTATAATTAAGCTGACTGGTGACCTTGTGTTAGTGACTGTCACAACGGTACCTCCAACATAGAATCCTAGTCAAATATACGAGGGGTCCAGAATTACGTAGATGTTTTCTATAACTTTTTATTTATCAGAAATAATGAAATGAAAAAGGTACTACTTATATTCTACAAGCTCACCAAATATATATGCATTCCAGTAAAGTGTTACAATGCTGTGATCATCCAACTTAGACCTGTAAGGTCAGAGTGGGACACGGTCGCAATGAGGTTACGACGTCAGAGTTGTTACGCCATTAAATTTGCTGTATCATCAAAGTTTCTTGCGAAGTACTTTCTTTGATAGGCGACGCATTTCTGATGGCGTTCTATCCATTGTATGCCTGTGTCCATATTCTACCGTGAATTGAATTCTGAAATTATGACTGGTACTGCATTTGCAAGTTCGGTGCAGGTTATTATATTGTGTCGCCTTTAAATGAAATGCACTGAAATAAAAACCCGTGTACCCTTTAAGAAATTAAGGCGTAAGAACTAAGTACAACCTTGAAGCATTCCGTGACAAAAGTCCAACTATTTTGGGAAGTATCTGAGAAGTAGTTAGTCTATTACGCGATATTTGCATCAGAAGCCAGGCTATATGTGTGCAGATTTCCAGACCTTTAACTCTTAGCCCACTATGAATGTATAATGGCCTGTCCTTTCTTTAAATTTAGACCATTCCGTTTATGTGACAAATGGGTGTTTTGGGGAAAATGACTGATAGCAGAGGGACATTGTCTGATCAGCCTGCGAGTTCAAGGGATGCAAAGGCTATTATAGTCATGCTTAGCGGGTTAAGGGTTAAACAAAATATAATTAGATAAGAAACTGTGGAATCATAGAAACTTATGTTATATCCTAAAGAGACCAACCGCAATTGTGCATGTGTATGTTACAATAATCTGGAAATATAACTGTTTTGATTGAAACCGAGGGTCAACCGAGGTTCAGATCAAAACAGTCGTACCGATAGTTGGAATTTCCATACTGATGTTTTTTTGTGTGTGTTTTTGCATACTCATACTATTGCCATTTTGTAAATACAATATGTGAGATATTTCTCCGATTAGATTGCTATGACAGAGATTTCATGTGTAATTTTTCACCAGATACTCAAGCAGATGTAATTGAAGCCTTGAATGGTACCGTTCGGTACCTGGATGACATATTGAACATTGACAATACTTTCGTTTCTACTATGGTGAATACTATTCAACTCAACAAATCCAACATCTGATACTGTCGCTTGTTTTCTTGATTTACATCTCTATTAAAAATGGAAAAAAATAATTAGTAAAATCTATGACTAGAGGGATGAGTTTACTTTTGATATTTGTTATTATGCCCAATTAGATGGGGAGCTACTTCTTATGTGGTCTATGTTTCTCAACTTATTCGTTATTCTAGAGCCTTTAGTCGAGTTGAGGATTTTTAATAGTCGTAAGCTTTGTATAACTAAGAAGCTACTCCATCAGGGCTACCGTTTTCATAAACTTCAACAAATCTTTGCACAGTTTTATTGCCATAGCCCTGATCTACTTTAAAATATAAAATTAATTTAAGAACTATTCTGCTATAAGGACTATCACAACCTGACTTCTATTTCGATGTGGTCTACAAACTTCGTCAGATTCTTTGTCATAAATATTCTTATACAATCGTTATTCAACTTGTTAAACAGTCTATAAAAACAGATTATGACTCAATTAGTTTTCTACCTCCTGCATGTTTAGTGGTTGACCCAATGACAGTTCGCCACTATACTTTCCTCTTTGATTGTGCGGTGACCGGACAGATGATGGGGCCTATGATGACGTCTACCTAAATCCTCAAAGAATCTTGTCTTATCGTAGCTTTAATGATTTGTTATTGAGTACTTCAAGCACTTGCTTTGTGAATTTCTAGGCTTTCGTTTTTTTAGATTTCTATATACATGATCATCTATGTGTTATACTTATATTGCCTATTAATACTGCCTTATTTGTTAGCGAATATAACCTGGCGGTGATATCTTTATTTACACTGTCTCGTTTGACTGGCATGACAGCATGGTAAGAGTGAGGTTTGGTGCACCCTAGAACTTGGTTTAACCCCCACCCCCAAGTACCACCCCCCCCACCCCCACACCCACACACTCCCCCAGCGGCCTATTTTGCCACTGACCGTTCCAAAATGGTGTCCCTATTGTCAAACCTTTTTATGTTTGTGCCTTTTATTCATCTTTTTTAATTATTGTTTGTTTCTGTGCGTGTTTTTTGATTGACTGCGAACCTTGATTGCTATATTTCCTGTTCGACTTTTATACCAACTTTCAAGAAAATATGAAATGCTGTTTCTGAAACTCAGCAACATCCGGTTTAGGCTTATCCTGTCTTAAATGTGTGGTTTGGTATTTATATACTGAATGGGTCAGATGAGATTTTTCTGCCCATAATTAGTAAAACCTCATCTTTTAATCTTCAATTTCTAAACAGTTTGACTGTTCTTCAAAGCAAAGTGTATGTTTTAGCAATTCGTCAAGATGTATGATGTCTTATCACAAAATTAGCTTTTCAACTGAAGTTTCGTGTTGTTGATTTTCCAAAACCAGCTTGAACGGATATTCTTTTTTTAGATAACTATATATTGGGATTGGAAAAACCACACGAAGCCAATCTGTGTTGCCTGATTTATTTGTTCTTTGAAAACATCATATGCCTATCCATTAAGGATAATGTAGCGTAGACCCCCGGTGGCAGTGCCTAATAATTTCTTTGTGACTATAATTATATATTAAGGTCACTGTCCATGAATAGTATATGTGCAGCAAGACCATTATAATACAAGAAGCACAGCAACACTGTTGTATCGTCTACTTAAGCATATGTATAGTTATGGCAGTGTTGCGTTGAACTATTTACATGGCGTCAACCCTTCTCTCAACACAAATGTGCGCTGTACTATTTACATGTACATATATACATGAACTTGACTTTGGAAAGGTTAGTTACCCTTTCCTTCAACAGAACTATATCTATGCTCAACAAAACCAGTAAATTAAAATAAAAGATTCTAAAATTGGCTAAATGGGAACTTTATTTTCTCCTATCAGAATGTAAGATGAATTCATTTTGCTTGAAATCACACACACATAATGTTTGTTTGCTTGTTTGTTTGTACGGTGTTTTACGTCATTTTCAGCACATGTAAGGTTATATATGACGGTCAATTTCGTTTATATATATACAATCTATATACAATATCTCTCTCTCTCTCTCTCTCTCTCTCTCTCTCTCTCTCTCTCTCTCTCTCCATGAACTTTGCTTTGAAAATGTTATTCAAACCTCCCTCTCTCTCTCTCTCTCCCTCACCCTCACTCTCTCTCTACATGAACCTGGCTTTGAAACTGTTATTCAAACTTCTTCTTTTTTTAATTAACGCTGATTAATTGCCTGTTTAACGTCATGGCTCTACGTTTAACTGTTGATCTGGAGTCGGTCCAACGCTTGAGTGTTGCCGTACGGATTGCAAGATAACCACTGACATGGAGTGAGTGTAACGGTTTATTCTGGCTGTGGTACTTGGCGTCTTTGTTTGCGCGTAGGGTTATCTGGACATTTGTAATATTTTGAAATATTGTTGGCAAAGATTTCGGTCTCTTTATGGCATAGATGGTATAACGTATGTGATAACACGACCCATTAGGTGCTTATTGGCAATTAGTGTTTGAATGCAAAATGGTGTGTGAACTAAAATATAGTGTATCTCAGCGTAGATCTAAAACCCCAATATCCCACTACTACATCTAATGAATCATTAAAGTTATGTTTTATTTAAATTTATCTATGTATTAAGAGTCGTGTTAAAAATAATAGCGTCTATCGGATCACCAATGTTTTGCATTTAGTTCGATTTTGATGTTTTCCATGACGTCATGTCAATCCTTGTGTAGCAAGCTTATTGACTTTCCTATCATTTTGATTTAGGTAAAGAAACGAGTTTGTCCGCCATGGCAGAGACAGTATCAACGGTCTAGAACTTTAGATAGAACTTATTAAATATAGTTTATTCAAATACAAATACCTTTAGATGCATGAATATACAGGTACATCAAAATGCATATACATGTACATGTATACGCGGCATTAAATGGCGGTATATGAAGTAAATTGTGTTACATATACAAAAAAGTATTGCAATTCAATAAAGTACACGTGGTTGAGTCATAGCAATCTTTATTATGGGAGAGTATAAAAGTGTATAAATAACTACATCAATCTGTTGATACATTGTGTATGTCTGTCTCAAACAACCAACAACGGAAATTTTCAAAACCGGCATCTTAAAGCCTGTGGCCACTTAATATATGTAATTTAAATTAAATTTAAGATAATAAAAGAGCTATTAAATGTACAACTGCAGATGGCTGTCCAATATAGGTGCCCGCTAAAACAGGCTTAATTACATATACTCATGTTACCAAAATAAAAATGTCCCATTTACGTAAAACAGCTTAGTGTTAATAAACCGAGCAAGGTGGCCATAAAATAACACTCTCTCTCTCACCCAGGTGTTAATAATGCCAACAAAATATTCAGTTGTCATTTAAAGTTGAAATACAACCTTTCTAATGAGATTTAGTTAGGTTAAGGGGTACCAAAGTAGTTTATAAATCACGCACCACAAATAAACAAACCACTTGAAATGAGCTACACTACAAGCAAAACACACCACGCGATAGGAAAACGTGTGTCTATTTAATGTTGTTTATAATTTGGAAGAGAACTGTCGTATACGTATACTCGAGTACCTTTGATTAGTACATATATCTGCCATTTTATCTTTGTAAAGGCCAGGGTCTAATAGTAATGGTAGGCGTCCGTCCGTCCGTCCGTGCATCTACCTTCCGTTTAACTTCTTATGCGCTTTTCTTTAGAATTTCATGAAACTTGATAGGAAGTAGTATCAGTATGATGTATTATAGAGCATTTTGTCGGGGCGTTCCGGCTGTTCCGGATGAACGTTTTTTGGCGAAACTACAAGCCGGTGCTAGCGGGCGTGAGAGGTGTTGCTTCTTTCATTACTTCTCATGAACAGATTCAATAAAACCGAGTCTGCTGCTTTATTCTCTTAATTGTGTTTGTTGCTCACAAAGGATCACCTTTATCAGTATTTATTAACATTCACACTAGGGTTCGTTTAGTGCAGTGTGGCGGCTGTAAAAAGTCTCCCCGTGCTACGAATCAGTAGTGTTATTTTACTGGTCCTTTGGGACCAACGAGCCCAATATATAGAATACCGCTTAAGCCGGGTCTAGAGGGCGTGAGAGGTGTTGCTTCTTTCATTACTGCTCATGAACATGCTGCTTGAGTCTCTTAATCGTGTTTGTTGCTCACAAAGGATCACCTTTATCAGTATTTATTTATAGTTTTTCAAATGTAAGCTTTCACATATAATTACTCCTTTTCCACTAACACTTTCTTTGGCGAGGATATCGCTTTTTAATTTTAGTGCGTGTGTCAGGATTCATATTTTGAATTTTAAAACATATTTTTATTTAAAAAAAACACACAACAACAACTGGTTTTACTAAAAGAACAGCAAGTATACGTTATTCTAATTTACTTACATGCGATATATGTGTGTGAACTAGGTCAAAAAGAAATTGGTAAACATATTTGGTTAAAATAAGTACCTTGATAACATGCATATGTTTGTCATATGTATGGTTGTATGTTGCAAAGAATGTTGACTTACACATACAAGCATATTGGCGTATAACATGTTTCATTCCCTAGTTTAATTTAAAAACTTAATATTGATTAGTCTGATGCTCGGACATGACAACCGATAACATTGATTAGTACGGTGGACTTGATAGCGTTAAAGATTCACAGTACTGAAATTTTCTAGACGAAAACTATTGTGTATATAGTATATTAGTCTAATTAAATCAGTACATGAAAAATGCTTATAAATAAATGCAGACAATTCTCAAGTGTTTGCGTCTGTGTGATGGAGATCGATTCAGGACGTTTCGGCACCAAATCATTTTGACACATAGACGAATCGGCACCTAGACGTTTCGACATCAAACCATTTCGGCATCTATTTAAATGTTTACCCTAGACGTTTCGGCACCCATTTATATTTGAGTATTATAATGAAGTAAAGAAGTAAAGAAATTAAATATGTTCTATAAGATCACGTGTAATTCATTCAAAATGCAAAGTCGATTGCCTTAACGGCAACTCCGAAGCGGTTTTGAGCATGAATACAACTAAAACATAAATAGGACCCAAATGATAATCACTTATAAAATTTAGTAAATATGACTTTTATATTATATTGTAGCATTAAAATGAAAATACTTGAATATGTTCCCGTTAACATGTATAATAATGTATACCTAAGACCAAATAAAAACTTATCTGTATTCATACAGTATCTTTTAATTCTTCACTTTACCTTCCTGTCATCTCCATATCAACGACTACAGGTATGTGACTTGAAAAAAGCCTCCACAAACTAACCGATTATTAAAATCGTCTACATATAACGCATCCGTTATACTTGTCTTGGTCTTTTGTAAGATTGAGGCAGGCTCTCGGATTCCTGCGTATCCTTCCCTTCTCTCCAGGCGACTCTAAATATAATGTTGTTGAGCCGTTAAACAACATTCATTTCAATTCCGTAATTGTAAAACTGTATTGACAATTTAGATTTTATTAGGCCAATAAAATGTAAGTGCTTTTGGGTATATTTAAATTTAAGAATGTAATAAAACTTGTCAGAGAACATTCGAGTTAAGTGATCGCCTTTGAAATGGTCAATAAATTACGACTATAAGTACAACACCATTTTTTTTTTTTTTTTTTTTTAATCAACGGTGAACTAGGTTTCTGCCCATACATTTCTAGTCAGAATGTATTTGGTATATCCAAACAGAGTTGGAAAATGCACGGGTTACTTTTTGCATTATTAAACATCCGTGATATTGTTCTTTAATTTGTTTTATTGATATTGCCTATTAATGCTGTTTGGTTTATTAGAAGATATATCCCACCAGGGATTTCTTTATTTAAACTGTCCCATGATGACAATAGGGTAAGATTGAGTTAACCTTGGTGAAACCCACGGTGGCCTGTTTTGCCACTGACCGTTCGAATGCAGGACCCCCTATTATGAACCCCTGTATGATTGTGGTGTCGCCCCCTATCATCAACCCCTGTATGATTGTGGTGTCGCCCCCTATCATCAACCCCTGTATGATTGTGGTGTCGACCCTATCATCAACCCCTGTATGATTGTGGTGTCGCCCCCTATCATCAACCCCTGTATGATTGTGGTGTCGCATACTTCATGTAATTGTTGGTTGTTTTGTGTGCGTATTGTTGGTAGACTGTGTTCTGTCAATGCTACATTTCCTGTTTGTTTTGTGTGCGTATTGTTGGTAGACTGTGTTCTGTCAATGCTACATTTCCTGTTTGTTTTGTGTGCGTATTGTTGGTAGACTGTGTTCTGTCAATGCTACATTTCCTGTTTGTTTTGTGTGCGTATTGTTGGTAGACTGTGTTCTGTCAATGCTACATTTCCTGTTTGTGTTGTGTGCGTATTGTTGGTAGACTGTGTTCTGTGAATGCTACATTTCCTGTTTGTTTTGTGTGCGTATTGTTGGTTGACTGTGTTCTGTGAATGCTACATTTCCTGTTTGTTTTGTGTGCGTATTGTTGGTAGACTGTGTTCTGTGAATGCTACATTTCCTGTTTGTTTTGTGTGCGTGTTGTTGGTAGACTGTGTTCTGTGAATGCTACATTTCCTGTTAGGTTTGTATGCGTGTTGTTAGTAGACTGTATTCTGTGAATGCTACATTTCCTGTTAGGTTTGTGTGCGTGTTGTTGGTAGACTTTGTTCTGTGAATGCTACATTTCCTGTTAGGTTTGTGTGCGTGTTGTTGGTAGACTGTGTTCTGTGAATGCTACATTTCCTGTTAGGCTTGTATACCTACTCTTCTGTAGTCGGTGCATTAATAACTGTGATACGTTCTGCACACCGTTGATGAATATTTCCTGTTTCACTTGTATATATCTATATTAGGCTATATATCGGGCCAACGTGGTCTAGTGATAGCAAACAAAACCAAAGGTTGAGAGTTTGAAACGCCGCAACGGAACATCTAGAAAGTTAGTTATTCCCATTGCTGTGCCGGATGTAGAAATTAAAAGTGTCACTTTTGGTCAATTATCGAGTAACAACACTTGACAAAAAGAAATCCTCAGAAGTTAACGGGCATTTCCATGTATTCTCCGGTATGTAACAGAACAAGAGAAATATATTAGATTAGTTGTTCATCCCCTCTATCTTCTTATAAACGCGTTTAGTGACTTGATGTTCTCCAATAACAATTTTAAACTGTGGTTTCCTTTTTTGGTTGTTGAGGATACTAGGTTAATATTTCAAATATGGGGACGGTGTGCCGTGTAAAACACGCCAAAAGATACAAAATATTTTGCAAAGGTCAAGGTCTGCGTTTGTCTTTTGAAAAAACAAATGGTTATGTAGTTGATGCTAAAGAAATAACTATGATATTAAATTTTTTGAACACCGTATAGACAATCTTTTAGCACATAACGTCCCTTGTTAGCGGTGTCGAACACCCATTTAATATTATATTGTATGACACGCGAGTAATACAACCTGGAACGATTTTGATTGGTTGAGTTAAACCTGTAACATTACGCAAGTTTACTAACTGAAACTATTTATTTATTAAAAATTCACCCAGATCTGAGTCATAAACTTATTATTTGTGACAGCTTATAAAAATAATGCACGTTATACAAACCATTGTTGTTGGTTTGTTAAAATGTTGGCGCAAACTGCTATTTTATAAAGCGGTAAAACACGAACTCTTTATGTGTGAGACGCGACGTTACGACGTCACATATTTTATGACGTTTTGGCGCTAAAGTGTGTCTGACGTCGTGGCGGTTCTATGTCCATCTGAATTAATTTTTACTAATTTGATTGCAATGTTATGTGATAAAAAGGATCTTAAACTCGTTCCCATTCCATATAAGATTTATGAAACTCGTTATGAATTATTTTTAATTTTAACTCGCCAAAAGGCTCGTTAAAATTAAAAAATTCATAACTCGTTTCATAAATCGTATATGAAATGGGAACTCGTTTAAGATCCTCTATATATTAAACACAGTGACAGTATGTCTATTTTTTTCCTAAACTTTGCCAATCCTTGCAGTCACATTTCGGCTAGTCGAGTCGGCATAGTAGCAAGACTCGCAATCTCCAGGTTGCGAGTTATATATATGTTGATGCGCTTTGTGTGTGTGTGTGTGTGTGTGTGTGTGTGTGTGTGTCTAATAATTTTAAATGTATTCATTTCAACCAAGTATACATACTGTGCGAGGATATTTGTTTTTCTATAATCGAAGAGCTGTATATTAGAGATCGAAATGCATGCACTTTTATTAGACATTAGTATCGGAAAGAATCAAGACTAACGATTCTACTGCGAGGGATTTTACCAATTTCCAAGGGCGTTATGCGTCCCATTTATTTACCTGTTCCATTTATTTACTTTTACCTGATACATGTAATAGTTGATACATTTAATGCGTGTGTGCAATACAATAATTAATTACATGTGTTGTATGTGCGTAAAATGTAAGATATAGTATAGGCAACGATTCATATAATAATACTGTTTTATTTTTGAGAGGGAAAAAGTGAAAGAATGATCAATTTGAATGTCTTTGAAGGCGATATGGACATTGCCATTTTGAACTATGACATCATAGTTCAAATTTAATTACAACATAACCTAAAATAATTATACTAAAGTTCATAAATGCATTATATACTCAGTTGCAAAAGAAACTGGACACTTTGAAAATTTTACTTTACACTTCTTTATCAAGCAAAAGTCCCTTAATGATTCGACCAAATGACAACATGATACTGGCAATGGAATGACAAAAACGTTGGTACCAAACATAGCATATTCATTTTGGAATTTGTCAAGTTAATTCTAACCTAGAAGACAATTTTTAATAATGGGTTAGTTTGTGGAGGCTTTGTTCAAGTCACATACCTGTAGTCGTCGATATGGAGATGACAGGAAGGTAAAGTGAAGAATTAAAAGATACTGTATGAATACAGATACGTTTTTATTGGGCCTAAGGTATACATTATTATACATGTTAAAGGGAACATATTCAAGTATTTTCAATTAAACGATTTACACCTGAATTACAAAGGGAATTTCAGTGACCATGCTACAATATAATATAAAAGTCATATTTACTTAAATTTCACAAGTGATTATCATATGGGTCCTATTTATGTTCATGTTTTAGTTGTATTCATGCTCAAAACCGCTTCGGAGTTGCCGTTAAGGCAATCAACTTTGCTTTTTATGCTCTTATAGAAAATATTTAATTTCTTTACTTCATTATAATACTCAAATATAAATGGGTGCCGAAACGTCTAGGGTAAAAATTAAAATAGATGCCGAAATGGTTTGATGCCGAAACGTCTAGGTGCCGATTCGTTTAGGTTTCGAAAAGTATTGGTGCCGAAACGTCCTGAATCGATCTTGATCACACAGACGCAAAAATTATTAATAAGCATGAGCATTGGGACACTGCTTTAATTAGACTAATATACTATATACACAATAGTTTTCGTCTAGATAATATACTATATACACAATAGTTTTCGTCTAGAAAAACTTTATACAATTAAATCTAAACAAAACTCAGTGTGCACTTTCTTTTTCAACTGAGTACATAATAAGTATAGAATTTAAAAAAGATATCTTCAAATAGTCATATCTTCTTTGTTTCTCATCCGATTTTGATAAGTCTTTCATTCTTTTTCACGTTTTTCAAAACGCTCACTAATCAGATAGTAAATGTATGCCTACAGTCCCTTTAATTAAATGTGTCTTGTTTGAAATACAATAAGTATACGACGCGTATGTGTGCGAAAGCTTGTTGAGAGGAAATCATTATAAGCATATTCTGATGATTTAAATAATTGAGTTCTACTGTAAAGTCTGTCAGACTGAATCCTGAAAATGGCTCGCAACTCCCATTTGGTTAAATCCATTTCCCACCAACAATATTAACCGTTTTACACGATTTTTCTCCCGTGTTTATCCCGTCTATATTGTTAATAAGCTCCCGGGTACTGAATTATAAATCGCAGAAAGTAATACCAGGTAATTAATTTGTTTTAGGATGACAATGCATTATTTATATCATGTTGCAAAACTATGATTTAGAAATCGATTGACAGATTATTATGTGTTGACAGGGTTTAATAAACGTATGATACAGCTCATCATTTAAATAGTGACATGGAACGCAAAGTTGCGTTATATTGAGTATAGTTGTTGTATCTGTGGGGTTAGTAAAGAAATAATTCCTTATCCTCGTTCGTCGGTTGAGGGCGTAAACCGGACGGTCCCGTGCTCATCGAAACACAATAATAAACCATATGCATATTTTTGACAATAATAGCAAGTTTGGTTCCCAGATTTTATGTATATAGACAGTAATCGCAAGTTTGGTTCCCAGATTTTATGTAGATAAAATATACATAAATTCTTAAACCATGTCATCTGATTATATAAATAATCATCTCCCTAACTCTCTGGGACGGCTCAAAATAACCAAAAGATAATGCAAAGATGAGCCGTTAAACAATTCAAATTCAAATCTTCTGACGCATAAAAGGAGACACATTGAACTCGTGATTCTATTGAATTATATTTCATTTGCTTCTCTTTTTGTTTTTATTATGTAGCTTTAGTTCTTGTGTTTGATATCTGGAATGTCGTATATTAAACAGTTTAATTCCTAACAAGGATAAATGTCAGCTGTGAAAACGATAGCTAGTATGGTTGTTTATTGTGTATACCTGTTGTACATATGGTAGATACAGACTATAATTAAACATTGCAATTTCAACAAGGATAAACGTTAGCTGTGAGGAGCATAGTTTGTATGGTTGTTAATATGCATATAGAAGAAGAAGATAGAAGATAAGTGTTTATTAAAGTGTCGCAAATCATCATATAGCATACACAACGTTCAGTACAACATATTAAAATATATGAGATTTTGGGCCGATATCGGCCTATGAGACACTAATTTATACAAATCAATGCATGTATATTAAAAATACAGCTAAAACACAAAACATAAAACATAAAACATATAACATGTAAAACATGCATAACGAACAGTTAGCATTAGCTTAAGACAATTTAGTTCGACTATGTTTAATCGAGATGCAAGTTATATTAAGATTCTTTCTATTTTTAAGGGTTTACAACTAACTGTTCGCTAAGGCAGGTTCAATAAAATGCCAATTGTATGTATGGTTGTTAATATGTATACCTGTTATGCATTTATACAGCCCATAAGAGATATGTTTTTCACAGCTACCCTAACGTCAGTCGTGCAATGATGGTTGCATTGAAGTATGACGCTGCTCTTTATGGTTTCATATTCTGAACCGACCATAGAGCTGTTGTACCAATGATACAACCATAAGAGCTAGTCTAAACGTCAGCCACGCAATGATGGTTGCACTGAGTTATGATTCTACTCATTACTACTGGTTTTATATTCTGAACCGACAACAAAACTCTACAGAATATACAACCATAGGACTGCTCTTTACTTATGGTTTTATATTCTGAACCGACCACAAAACTCTACAGAATATACAACCATAGGACTGCTCTTTACTTATGGTTTTATATTCTGAACCGACCATAGCGCTCTACAGAATATACAACCATAGGACTGCTCTTTACTTATGGTTTTTTATTCTGAACCGACCATAGCGCTCTACAGAATATACAACCATAGGACTGCTCTTTACTTATGGTTTTATATTCTGAACCGACCACAAAACTCTACAGAATATACAACCATAGGACTGCTCTTGACTTATGGTTTTATATTCTGAACCGACCATAGCGTTATACAGAATATACAACCATAGGACTGCTCTTTACTTATGGTTTTATATTCAGAACCGACCACAAAACTCTACAGAATATACAACCATAGGACTGCTCTTTACTTATGGTTTTATATTCTGAACCGACCATAGCGTTATACAGAATATACAACCATAGGACTGCTCTTTACTTATGGTTTTATATTCTGAACCGACCATAGCGTTATACAGAATATACAACCATAGGACTGCTCTTTACTTATGGTTTTATATTCTGAACCGACCATAGCGCTCTACAGAATATACAAGCGTAAGAGCTATTCTAAACGTTATCCATGCAATGATCGTTGTATTGAAGTATGACTGCTCGATATGCAAACTATTGTTTTATAGTCGTAGACTGTGTGCACGCGTTATTACATCTTGACAATATGCATTGATTTCAAATTAACTATGAAAAGATACGCGCGCATGCATGGCTACGTTTGTATTATTACTCCACAGTATATCTGGCAGATGAGAAATGTGAATAGCTGAACATTCTGACTAGTTGTTTAACGGCTCGTCTGCACGTGATCTTAGGTTATGTTGAACCGCCCCAGAGAGTTGGGTAGGATTGGGAATCAGTGAACAGTGCCCGTGCAACTCTTACTATCGAATAGATATTATTGCTGTGTGATATGCTAGATTTCGATAAACTGACCCAATTCCCATGTACATGGAATACATACTTACTCACAACCATGGACGACGCGAATGAATAGCGTCTTGCTTAAGGACACATCCAAGAAACTCAAAAAGTATTGTCTTACAATCCCGAGCATTGGGTATATGATTCAAGTTTGCATATGATCCTTACTCGGTACCTATTGGCGGTTCAAACGTTGTAAAAGGTGTTCATGTTTCGGCAAATTATTATTGTGTACACACTTTAGTCTGTCAGATGACATGTTTTAAGCGTAAACGAAAGTACTGCTTTAAGCAAGTTAGCTTTTGTATGCACATGATTTAAATTGCAGAATATGAAATACTTTTCAAGTTTACGCAGGTGTAACCACTTTACAATAACAAAAACAAAACTCGTATTATGTATAATAAATTTGATTTCTTATATTTCAGCAAAGTTGAACCTTCCGAGAGACGACAAAGATATTAGAAAGTCACTCCACGATCTAAATTCTCCCAGAAGACAATCTCCAGCTGGGAAAGTAGCACCAATCAGAGCGCGGCATATGATCCACATGACTTCAAATAATTCAAACCAACCAATGACTGTATTCGATACATCTACCAGCCAGCCAACGAGTGTCGCGCTTACAACTGTGCCAAAACCAATTAACAACGACAATGGCAAACCTGGCATTAAGTTTTTCGGAAAGAAAATGTGGCGAGCTCCTTCGGGGCAGCCAGAAAATGCCCAAACGAGGCCATTTTCTCCGTTTGGAGGGACACTACCTCCGTCTAAAATTCAAGAACAAGAACTAAAGAGACACAGTCCTGACCCACCACCGCCTGTATAAGGCAATAATGGGATTAATTAGAAATAGTGCAACAACCATGAGGTACCAAACTGAATTCGGTCTTGCATGTTCTTCCGCAATGTTCTCGTAATACGGCGCATTTTAGAATCTGTTATTTTTTTATTCTACAATATGAAAATTAAGTAACCCGACGAGTTCATTGAATACATATGCGAAGATCTCTACAGTTACAAATGCTAGAATATAGCTTGCTCGGGCTCAGTGGGGGATGAATTCAAAAATCATTTAACTGAATGCATAATTAAAAACGCCCTCGCAGATAATTTCAAAACCTCTTCTACAATGCCTTAAGAAATTGTAGAAGAGGACTACATAAAATTCGGGCTGTGTTTAAATGGGTGCAAAACCATTCGGTGAAGAGAGATTAAAAAATCACCCAACATGACGGAGACGAGAAGAAACTCGTGATGAAACAGTGACCAACTGGTTAGTTATACTATCTTAAGCTGTGCCGTTAATCCGTTTATTGATTAAAAAATCAACCTAGAACTATTGTTATTCTACCAAGATGTGAAATTGATCCGGGAAAACGCATCTTGACACATTTGCGAGATTGTACACGAAATAATGCGGGAAAGCGGGTATCTCACGTGATAAGCACGTTCTCACGTGATAAGCACGTAACCGTTTTGTACGCTGCAACAGCCATACAAGAGCACATGCGCCTGTAGTGCATAGTGGGATGGTATAATATCCAGACATAGTTTAGCACAACATTTTTTTTATAATTCACTTATAGTGTTATATCCACAGACATATTATATTATTAGGTCTATGGTTATATCACTGATAACGTCCGTGTCAAATTATAAATGTTGTTGTTTTTAAAAAAAAACTCAAGTTATTTGGCATCCAGCATTTCTATAAAAGGGCACTTTACGGTATACATAATATCATTCATTGTGCACCATAAACAGTTTTTAAAAAATCCGTAAGAAAAGTATACTCCATCGTCACCAATACATTTAGATATCTGTATCTGTATCAGGCAACGCGTAATTGTTGTTTAAAAAACATACATAAAACATCTATAATTCCAGCCTAACTCGTACATAATAATGTACAGTTAAATGTTGCATTTGTGAGGATCTATATCAGTTAGAAGGCATTACCACAGCAGCGATTGGTGCTGAAATATATGTTTTGTTCTTCAGCAATTGGAATGTTTCAAGTAACAGACTATTGAATAATATAATATGTAGGCCTGTAACTAAGGACATATTCCCAGCCTATTGTACACAAGACCACATTTATAAGTACTTATAAATGTTATCTAGTGTATTTATCAGGGGTGTAGCTGACCTGAAGTGCATATATAGGCTCGCCAAACTAGGGGGGTCCGGGGGCATAACTTAGCTATGTACTGGTGCGTATTGGCGTATAGCTATAGATTACTGTTAGGCATATAACTGCACCAGAAAATGGCGTAACCGTATTCAACTTTATATCAAATGATGATGCCCGTCCAAAAATACTTTTTTTAATGTAGCTTTCCCTTTTGTTATAAATGACGAATAAGCATTACACTTTGTAATTATTTTCATTCAAAACTATACCTAAAAATAAACCCAATATGTAACCTCGGCAGGACTCAGAGAATAAATCTTCCTACATATATGTATATGAAACTTGGCATAGACAAAATGTTTCCATAATCGGTAAAT
Organism: Cyrtodaria siliqua; assembly: GCA_037043455.1. Taxonomy (NCBI): domain Eukaryota; kingdom Metazoa; phylum Mollusca; class Bivalvia; order Adapedonta; family Hiatellidae; genus Cyrtodaria; species Cyrtodaria siliqua. The sequence goes on from JAWPHD010003156.1 coordinate 86,299, forward strand.
CTCACTAGGCAGTACCGACTGGAAGCTTTCCGAGTGGTCTCGGGTTTATGTTATACGCAAAGTACGTCATTTCCGTCCCGAGCGACATCATATCCGTCCATATCCGTCCAGAGCGACGTCATATCCGTCCAGAGCGACGGTATGATGCTATACTGATGTATATCATCGATATGATGCTATACTGATGTATATCATTATCGGGTCTTACAACTGTGATATTTTTTGTTAAAATGTGATATTGTCTTGAATATAAATAGTTGAATAACGTTATACTTCTGTCATTAATTTATTATTTTGAGAGAGAAATTGCCAACTGATGTTATGTAGTCCGGTTATTTATTCTACTGGACAAGAAAAGGCCAAGTGAGGTTTTTAATTTATTCTATTGTATTGAAGAGGAAATTACTATTATTGATGTTTTATTGTTTAAGTTTTAATTTATTTATTTGTAATGAGATGGAAAGTCTAGCGATAGTAGTTCTTCTACTGTTGGAGAGGAAAAGCCATGCATTTATGCTTTTATGGAAGTAATAATTCTTGTTTAAAATGGAAACATGTTGAAGTTGAAGTCTTGTATTTTCATCATAATAAAAGTGTGATTTATGTAAGTAAAGATATATTCTTATTCTAAAAGGTTTTGTGATTAAACATGTAAACATATTGAAAAAGGAGAAAATTGAACCTGGTCCGGCTTGAATGAACAATGAGCAGTCCGTATATCTCCATACAAGTTAGGCCTGCACCTGTAGTTGTGCAAGCTTGTGCACGGATATTTCTGCATAACACCTATGGTCTGCAATACTATCAATGGGTGTAAGATATGTAAGATACAAGGCGTGCAGCAGTTTTATTAATTCAAACATGTGGCAGAAAGCATTTTCATTGTTCTTTGGGCATATTAAATTCTTCAAGACAACAATGGCTGCCTTAAGTTCTAAAGTTTTTACTCATTTCCAAAAACAATGGCTTATTTTCATAATCATTGGTTCTTAAATTGTTAGTTTAAGATTTTAGTAAAAGCGTTTGTGTACATTAACCCTTAACCCGCTAAGCACGACTATAATAGCCTTTGAGACATTGTAAACCCAGATCAGCCTGCGAGTAACGAGTAACCTCGCAAGCTGATCAGGGTTTACAATGTCCAGCTGCTGATCAGTTTTTTCCCAAAACACCCCTTTGTCACATAGATGTAATGGTCTTAATTCAAATGAAGAACAGTCCATTATATATATGTAGCGAGTTAAGGGTTAAAGGGAATATCGGTATAAATTTATTACTGAGATCTGTGATAAATTTGGAAAATGGTGAAAGAATTGTCAAAATTGACTGATAACAAAAAGAGATACGATGGTTTTTTTTACATGAAAACAAAATAGAAGCTGCCATTTAGAGAACTACGACATCAGTTCTAAATTACAAATATATGGAATACGATAACTTAATGATTTATAGTTAAGAAAAGCAAAGCAACTGTATGAACATTAAGTACACTATTATAATAATGGTTTAGTACTGTATTATATAATCAGATTTTTCATTAATTTTCTTTGAATTCCTTCTTTTAAATAATATTATTCAATGTGCCATAGATGGTCATTAAGAATTATGAAGTCACAGTTCTCAAAATGGTGTTTTCTATATCCGTTTCAGAACAACATTCAATGTTCACATCTCCTTTGCGTTATCATGCGATTTTGATAATTATTTCACGCTTTTAAAAGTTTTTCAGAACACTCAATAATAAAGTTTGTTAGACGACATGCCTTCATTCCCTTTAAGTGGATTTTTTTTTTTGATTTTTACTGTCACACCTAGACGCAATTAGATTTTGCTAACATATTCGTTATCAATTCTGATCCTTTATAGATTTACCATTTTATACACACGACAATCTTGATTTCGTTAAAACTTGATTTTTCACAATAACAATGGTTGATAATATTGCATCAACAAAATAATATCTTTAAACATATGCTAGAAAATTCAGAAAATGAAAATCTTCGAATTTTATTTCTTTTTGTTTTACTATATGCAAGCATTTTTAAATTCAAAATAACACAGGATTAATGATTCAAGATTAATTTTAACGTATGATAAATACTTGAAGATTGCTGTGTGTTCCTTTAAATGCTAATTTGGAGAGTTTTTATTTTCAATTTATTTTTATTTTTAATTTACATACAGGTGCCAGGCTCCTACTATATAGAGTTAGATATAATCTGATTATCTGTAATCAGCCAGACTGGATTCAATACTGAAAAAAATAAGGTATTCATGGCTATAAATATGTGTCGTCTGCTCACATACACTATTAGTGTTAACGATTGCCATTAGTAAGTATTCAATTAAATTTGGTAAATACAATGTTTGTATGAATGCAATACAAATATTGTTTTCCCCTCCGCATCAGATTTGATAATCATGAATTTACATTGTCTACACTTATTGGCATTTGTAAACAAATAGAGGGGTGAACGTGAAACTCTCGTATCTTAGTCTTTACTTACATATAGTAACACCAGTTTTGCATCACCCCTCATATTTAATTTAATGGCACTTCAGATTAATTTCTGCTTTTTATGAAAATGATGCAAACGTGAAACAAGTTGTGGATTAAAATGAAAACGTCCAATCTGAGTGGATGGAATAAAAACGTCCTTGCCGTTATGACAAAAAGGAGAACGTACGGGTGAATAAAATCAAGGTTGAACTTGAACAAGAATTTGTTAAAACAATAAATGTGTTTATATAAAGACAGATATAAGTCTGTTTACTGTTTTATGTTCATGTTGAAATGTACCCTAGTACTTTATTGATTACTTCATAGTTAATAAAAACACCTCATACATATGTTACCAGTATTGTTTTCTTGTATACCAAAGTATTCAACTACAAGGTGTGGTCTAGCGGTAGCGCATCTGACTCCTGATCAAGAGGCCCTGGGTTCGATCCTCGCCATGGCCATGTTATTTATTCTTGAGCAAGATAATTAATCCACACTGCTTAGTACTGGTTCTACCCAGAAGCCATCGAGAGTGATTAATATAAGTTGCAAGAACGTGTTTCGCAATAGATGTAAAGGAAATATGTTTAAACAAACTACAAAATGAATGGTAACATTGCAGCCATGGCAAAGGTCAATGTATGTAGCTGTCGGAGAAAAAACTGGAGATAATTTAAGAAATGAATGACGAGGATAGAGAGTCTTAAAAGTAGCCATCTTCTGAGTGACAGACAACCCCACCTGAAGTTTTGAACCAGCTTTGGTCTAACACATTTAGTTAAATAGATTTAAACACAACAAGAGCACCACCTAGTATGGTTATTAGCCACAAACACTTGCAAAAGGAAAGGTTAAGTTCCAGGTTAAACTTTTATCAAAGGGAACTAATTAACAACTTTGAATCAAAGAGTTATGGGCCTTTATAAGATGCATTCATTGGTTCATGCTGAATACGTGTACACAGCTTCATTGTTATACACCTAATAGTTTTCTAAGTTATTAGCCACAATCAGTTGTCAGGTATAAGTTAACGGACAGGCGGACGGACAGATGGACGGACAATGTCACGACATAATACAATACGTCCCTACGGGCGTATAAAAACTAAACGTCAAATTGAGGAAGTTAAGGACCTGTAAAAGTCAAGTTCATCTATGGAGCCACTCTGCATAACTGAGCTTTAAAAATAATAAATAAAATCAAAGGTGGGATATTCTTGTGTATGCAGTTCATAAGAAACAGGGCTAAACTAAATCAAGAGGCCCAAAATGGCCCGTGGACGCTCTACTGGCTAAAGAAAAGTTTGTGTATATAACTCTGTCAACAATCATTCAACCGGTATATGGAGATGATATGCTTGGTACTGATCATCCCTGCCAAGTTTCGTAAAATCCGGCCAGAGGTCAGGAGTACAAAGTTAGTGTTTTAAACCACACACACTTTTTTGTATAGGTACGAGTGTCTGACCAAAGAAGAGATTCCAGATTGCCTCGTGGTAGCGGCCTGCCTAGTTTGCCTCGTGGTAGCGGCCTGCCCAAGCATGGGGGATTGTCTCACCCCCAGGGTTTTGCGATTGTTACTGTTCATATGCATATTGTACACAAAGGTGGTACAATGTGTTTGTGATTGCTTATATCACTAACAACAGTTGATTACGGTTACTTACTACCCTGTATAGTTATGGACAGTTTTGTTTTGTTATTATATAACCGTGTGTGATTGCTTTTGTGTTAAGTAAACCGTCAGTTTAATGTTTGCATGCGTATATTATGTATACACACCCTATGTAACACGTATGTTATAAAAACATTATAACTGTGTCATGTGTGTAAAACACCCAAGCACAGAAATCGTCTCTGCCTTCACTCGGATAGACAATAATCCGAACTGCAAGAGCGCTTTCGGTCTAGTGATCGACCTTCTTCAGTTGCAACATGAAATCCTAAATGATTTATATTTAATACATAAATTCTTTCATTGACTGATGTAATGAGGTTTATGACGGAACACTGTGATTAACCAATTAAGTATATATAGTGTATTCAATCTGTCCCAATTAGTTTGTGACACAGATTCAATACTTTATTCTTATGGTTCTTATTGAAAATGATATTTCAAAGTACAATAGTACCGTAAGACATGTCGGGATGGTACCGAATGTATTGTCTTTCAATGAACACGCAGCAAGATGTTCAGACACGACTGGGTCGGTACCGTCTTAAATGTGTCTTATAGGTATCATGTATTCCGAAGAATACAGTATTTGTAATTTACTCGTCGGGTTGGTACCGAGACAAAATTTGGAGTATCTCCAAATGTGAGTAAATATGTTCTCATAAAAAATGTGTATATGGTGTACGAGTGTCTGACCAAAGAAGAGAATCCAGATTGCCTCGTGGTAGCTACCTTGCCGTTCGCACACTACGCACGGGGATTTTCTTACCCCAGGGTTTTGCGGTTGTTACTGTTCTTATGCATATTGTACACAAAGGTAGTACAATGTGTTTGAGATCGTTTATATCACTAAAGACAGTTGATTACGGTTACTTATAACCCTGTATAATTATGGACAGTATAGTATGGTTATTATATAACCATGTATAATTGTTTTCGTGTTAAGTAAACCGTCTCTTGATTTAACAGTTTTTAAATGTGTGTATGCGTATATTATGTATACACACTTTTCCTATGTAACACTTATGTTATAAAAACATTATACTTGATAGCCTAAGTACAGAAATCGTCTCTGACTTCATTTGGATAGGCAATAATCCGAACTGCAAGAGCGCTTTCGGTCTAGTGACCTTCTTCAGTTGCAACATGAAATCCTAAATGATTTATTTATTCTCTCATTTACTGATGTAATGAGGTATATGACGGTACACTGAGATTGACCAAAAAAGTATATATGGAGTATTCAATCTGTCCCAATTAGTTTGTACAGATTAAATAATTTATATATGCGTGGTTCTTATTGAAAATGATATTTCAAAGTACAATACTACCGTCAGACATGTCGGATTGGTACCGAATGCATTTTCTTCAATGAACATGCAGCAAGATGTTCAGACACGACTGGGCAGGTACCGTCTTAAACGGGTCTTATAGATAGCATGTATTCCGAAGAATACAGTATTTGTAATTTTAACTCGTCGGGTTGGTACCGAGACAAATTTTGAGTATCTCCAAATGTGAGTATCTCCAAATGTGAGTAAATATATTATCATAAAAAAAGGGTTAGCAAAATAAGAAACTAATGTGTCATATATTACGAGGAATATGTACTTTACACGTCGGGTTGGTACCAAGACAAATTCTGGAGTATGTAAATCTGTATTGTATATAGATTCCTAACAGAAATAAATTATACGTGGTTTTCAGAGCTGAAAACGTGCGTGTAACTCAGTCGAGGTAAGGCCATAACTCTTCCAAACCTCAGAAATTCATTTAACCTGAACACGGCGGTGATATGCACAACTAGGCTTGATATTCACCATCCCCGCCAAGATTCCTTGAAATCCGGCCAATAGTTCAGAAAAGACTAGTCTGGACAAAAATTGTGTATTAAAACCTTTAAAGGCTGATCATCCCTGCAAAGTTTCGTTGAAATCCGACTCGATCGTCTTAACGAGGCAAAACACAGCATTTTTTAACTAAATCAACGGCCACAACTCCGGTGTTACTAATCCGATTCGGTTGGTTTTCGAATTTGTCCAAGCTTTCATTGATAGTAACATTCTGGTAAAGTTTGGTAAAGATTGTATGAACAAGAGTGTCCATTGGACACAAAATACGCCGGTAAAAAGTGCATCATTTGTAACTGTGATAACAGACAGATGGACGGACAATGCCGCGACATAATACGAACTCCGTTGTTACCAGGGCGGTTGGTCTTGTTTTCGAACTTGACCGAGTTTCATCAAGATTGAAAAACAAATATTCAAGTTATTGAGCGGACATCATTAAAATTGTCAATTTTCAATAATTAAAGGTCCATAACTCCGTTGGTACCGGGACGATGTAGCTGATTTCCGAATTTGATCTAGATATTATGCCCATAAACATCATAAAGATTGAACAACAAATACTCAAGTTATTGAGCGGACATCGTTAAAATTGTCAATTTTCAATACTTAAAGGGCCATAACTCCATTGTTACCTGGACGATTGGCTGGTTTTCGAACTTGACCGAGATATTATGCCCATAACATTATTTACAAGTTTCATAAGGATTGGATAATATTTGTTCGAGTTAGAGAGCGGACATCGTTCAAATTGTCAATTTTCAATAAATAAAGGGCCATAACTCCGCTGTTACCTGGGCGATTGGGCTGGTTTTCGAAAATGACCAAAATGTTATGCCCGTTAACATAATTTCCAAGTTTCATAATGCTTGAATAATATTTGTTCGAGTTAGAGAGCGGACATCATTAAAATTGTCAATTGTCAATAATTAAAGGGCCACTACTCCGTTGTTACCAAGGCGATTGGGCTGGTTTTCGAACTCGTCTGAGCTTTCATCGATATCAAAATTCTGGTAAAGTTTGGAAAAATGAAGGTCCTATCGTGTTAACGAGGCCAAATTATAGCCTGTATCGCTCTACTTGCTATATGGTGTCCATAGTGTGGTGGGGTGGGGGGATAGAAGGATTGCGTGTCAGATATGACAGTATCAAACTAGTTTTTAGCGCCGAATGCCAGCAGAGCTTATGGGATGCCGAGTTGTCCGTCGTCCGTCCGTCGTTAACTTTTGTCTCGTTAAGACGATAGGGCCTTCATTTTTCATCCGATCTTTACCAATCATCCCTGCCAAGTTTTACTGAAATCCAGCCTGAGGTTCAGGAGAATTAGTCTGTACAAAGTTAGTGTATTAAAACCTTAAAAGTGCCAAAAATCATTCAACCAGAACACAGCAATGAGAGATGCAACTAGGATTGGTATAAGGCAATAATGGGATTAATTAGAAATAGTGCAACAACCATGAGGTACCAAACTGAATTCGGTCTTGCATGTTCTTCCGCAATGTTCTCGTAATACGGCGCATTTTAGAATCTGTTATTTTTTTTATTCTACAATATGAAAATTAAGTAACCCGACGAGTTCATTGAATACATATGCGAAGATCTCTACAGTTCCAAATGCTAGAATATAGTTATCCAAATTTGAAAACTTTAATTTAAGTACTGATATTGTGAATGCATTCATACGTTTAAATAGTTGTAACGTAGGTCGGAGAATATGGATATAGATTATATCTACAGATAATAGCGCGCAATGCAACGGCTTGCTCGGGCTCAGTGGGGGGTGAATTCAAAAATCATTTAACTGAATGCATAATTAAAAACGCCTTCGCAGATAATTTCAAAACCTCTTCTACAATGCCTTAAGAAATTGTAGAAGAGGACTACATAAAATTCGGGCTGTGTTTAAATGGGTGCAAAACCATTCGGTGAAGAGAGATTAAAAAATCACCCAACATGACGGAGACGAGAAGAAACTCGTGATGAAACAGTGACCAACTGGTTAGTTATACTATCTTAAGCTGTGCCGTTAATCCGTTTATTGATTAAAAAATCAACCTAGAACTATTGTTATTCTACCAAGATGTGAAATTGATCCGGGAAAACGCATCTTGACACATTTGCGAGAATGTACACGAAATAGTGCATAGTGGGATGGTATAATATCCAGACATAGTTTAGCACAACATTTTTTTTATAATTCACTTATAGTGTTATATCCACAGACATATTATATTATTAGGTCTATGGTTATATCACTGATAACGTCCGTGTCAAATTATAAATGTTGTTGTTTTTTAAAAAAAAAAATCAAGTTTTTTGGCATCCTGCATTTCTATAAAAGGGCACATCACGGTATACATAATATCATTCATTGTGCACCATAAACAGTTTTTAAAAAATCCGTAAGAAAAGTATACTCCATCGTCACCAATACATTTAGATATCTGTATCTGTATCAGGCAACGCGTTATTGTTGTTTAAAAAACATACATAAAACATCTATAATTCCAGCCTAACTCGTACATAATAATGTACAGTTAAATGTTGCATTTGTGAGGATCTACATCAGTTAGAAGGCATTACCACAGCAGCGATTGGTGCTGAAATATATGTTCTGTTCTTCAGCAATTGGAATGTTTCAAGTAACAGACTATTGAATAATATAATATGTAGGCCTGTAACTAAGGACATATTCCCAGCCTATTGTACACAAGACCACATTTATAAGTACTTATTAATGTTATCTAGTGTATTTATCAGGGGTGTAGCTGACCTGAAGTGCATATATAGGCTCGCCAAACTAGGGGGGTCCGGGGGCATAACTTAGCTATGTACTGGTGCGTATTGGCGTATAGCTAAAGATTACTGTTAGGCATATAACTGCACCAGAAAATGGCGTAACCGTATTCAACTTTATATCAAATGATGATGCCCGTCCAAAAATACTTTTTTTAATGTAGCTTTCCGTTTTGTTAAAAATGACGAATAAGCATTACACTTTGTAATTATTTTCATTCAAAACTATACCTAAAAATAAACCCAATATGTAACCTCGGCAGGACTCAGAGAATAAATCTTCCTACATATATGTATATGAAACTTGGCATAGACAAAATGTTTCCATAATCGGTAAATCTCACTAGGCAGTACCGACTGGAAGCTTTCCGAGTGGTCTCGGGTTTATGTTATACGCAAAGTACGTCATTTCCGTCCCGAGCGACATCATATCCGTCCATATCCGTCCAGAGCGACGTCATATCCGTCCAGAGCGACGGTATGATGCTATACTGATGTATATCATCGATATGATGCTATACTGATGTATATCATTATCGGGTCTTACAACTGTGATATTTTTTGTTAAAATGTGATATTGTCTTGAATATAAATAGTTGAATAACGTTATACTTCGGTCATTAATTTATTATTTTGAGAGAGAAATTGCCAACTGATGTTATGTAGTCCGGTTATTTATTCTACTGGACAAGAAAAGGCCAAGTGAGGTTTTTAATTTATTCTATTGTATTGAAGAGGAAATTACTAGTATTGATGTTTTATTGTTTAAGTTTTAATTTATTTATTTGTAATGAGATGGAAAGTCTAGCGATAGTAGTTCTTCTACTGTTGGAGAAGAAAAGCCATGCATTTATGCTTTTGTGGAAGTAATAATTCTTGTTTAAAATGGAAACATGTTGAAGTTGAAGTCTTGTATTTTCATCATAATAAAAGTGTGATTTATGTAAGTAAAGATATATTCTTATTCTAAAATGTTTTGTGATTAAACATGTAAACATATTGAAAAAGGAGAAATTTGAACCTGGTCCGGCTTGAATGCACAATGAGCAGTCCGTGTATCTCCATACAAGTTAGGCCTGCACCTGTAGTTGTGCAAGCTTGTGCACGGATATTTCTGCATAACACCTATGGTCTGCAATACTATCAATGGGTGTAAGATACAAGGCGTGCAGCAGTTTTATTAATTCAAACATGTGGCAGAAAGCATTTTCATTGTTCTTTGGGCATATTAAATTCTTCAAGACAACAATGGCTGCCTTAAGTTCTAAAGTTTTTACTCATTTTCAAAAACAATGGCTTATTTTCATAATCATTGGTTCTTAAATTGTTAGTTTAAGATTTTAGTAAAAGCGTTTGTGTACATTAACCCTTAACCCGCTAAGCACGACTATAATAGCCTTTGAGACATTGTAAACCCAGATCAGCCTGCGAGTAACGAGTAACCTCGCAAGCTGATCAGGGTTTACAATGTCCAGCTGCTAATCAGTTTTTTTCCCAAAACACCCCTTTGTCACATATATGGAATGGTCTTAATTCAAATGAAGAACAGTCCATTATATATATGTAGCGAGTTAAGGGTTAAAGGGAATATCGGTATAAATTTATTACTGAGATCTGTGATAAATTTGGAAAATGGTGAAAGAATTGTCAAAATTGACTGATAACATTAAGAGATACGATGTTTTTTTTTACATGAAAATAAAATAGAAGCTGCCATTTAGAGAACTACGACATCAGTTCTAAATTACAAATATATGGAATACGATAACTTAATGATTTATAGTTAAGAAAAGCAAAGCAACTGTATGAACATTAAGTACACTATTATAATAATGGTTTAGTACTGTATTATATAATCAGATTTTTCATTAATTTTCTTTGAATTCCTTCTTTTAAATAATATTATTCAATGTGCCATAGATGGTCATTAAGAATTATGAAGTCACAGTTCTCAAAATGGTGTTTTCCATATCCTTTCAGAACAACATTCAATGTTCACATCTCCTTTGCGTTATCATGCGATTTTGATAATTATTTCACGCTTTTAAAAGTTTTTCAGAACACTCAATAATAAAGTTTGTTAGACGACATGCCTTCATTCCCTTTAAGTGGATTTTTATTTTTTATTTTTACTGTCACACCTAGACGCAATTAGATTTTGCTAACATATTCGTTATCAATTCTGCTCCTTTATAAATTTACCATTTTATACATACGACAATCTTGATTTCGTTAAAACTTGATTTTTCACAATAACAATGGTTGATAATATTGCATCAACACAATAATATCTTTAAACATATGCTAGAAAATTCAGAAAATGAAAATCTTCGAATTTTATTTCTTTTTGTTTTACTATATGCAAGCATTTTTAAATTCAAAATAACACAGGATTAATGATTCAAGATTAATTTTAACGTATGATAAATACTTGAAGATTGCTGTGTGTTCCTTTAAATGCTAATTTGGAGAGTTTTTATTTTCAATTTATTTTTATTTTTAATTTACATACAGGTGCCAGGCTCCTACTATATAGAGTTAGATATAATCTGATTATCTGTAATCAGCCAGACTGGATTCAATACTGAAAAAAATAAGGTATTCATGGCTATAAATATGTGTCGTCTGCTCACATACACTATTAGTGTTAACGATTGCCATTATTAAGTATTCAATTAAATTTGGTAAATACAATGTTTGTATGAATGCAATACAAATAAAAAATTTCCCTCCGCATCAGATTTGATAATCATGAATTTACATTGTCTACACTTATTGGCATTTGTAAACAAATAGAGGGGTGAACGTAAAACTCTCGTATCTTTACTTACATATAGTAACACCAGTTTTGCATCACCCCTCATATTTAATTTAATGGCACTTCAGATTAATTTCTGCTTTTTATGAAAATGATGCAAACGTGAAACAAGTTGTGGATTAAAATGAAAACGTCCAATCTGAGTGGATGGAATAAAAACGTCCTTGCCGTTATGACAAAAAGGAGAACGTACGGGTGAATAAAATCAAGGTTGAACTTGAACAAGAATTTGTTAAAACAATAAATGTGTTTATATAAAGACAGATATAAGTCTGTTTACTGTTTTATGTTCATGTTGAAATGTACCCTAGTACTTTATTGATTACTTCATAGTTAATAAAAACACCTCATACATATGTTACCAGTATTGTTTTCTTGTATACCAAAGTATTCAACTACAAGGTGTGGTCTAGCGGTAGCGCATCTGACTCCTGATCAAGAGGTCCTGGGTTCGATCCTCGCCATGGCCATGTTATTTATTCTTGAGCAAGATAATTAATCCACACTGTTTAGTACTGGTTCTACCCAGAAGCCATCGAGAGTGATTAATATAAGTTGCAAGAACGTGTTTCGCAATCGATGTAAAGGAAATATGTTTAAACAAACTACAAAATGACTGGTAACATTGCAGCCATGGTAAAGGTCAATGTATGTAGCTGTCGGAGAAAAAAACTGAAGATAATTTAAGAAATGAATGACGAGGATAGAGAGTCTTAAAAGTAGCCATCTTCTGAGTGACAGACAACCCCACCTGAAGTTTTGAACCAGCTTTGGTCTAACACATTTAGTTAAATAGATTTAAACACAACAAGAGCACCACCTAGTATGGTTATTAGCCACAAACACTTGCAAAAGGAAAGGTTAAGTTCCAGGTTAAACTTTTATCAAAGGGAACTAATTAACAACTTTGAATCAAAGAGTTATGGGCCTTTATAAGATGCATTCATTGGTTCATGCTGAATACGTGTACACAGCTTCATTGTTATACACCTAATAGTTTTCTAAGTTATTAGCCACAATCAGTTGTCAGGTATAAGTTAACGGACAGGCGGACGGACAGATGGACGGACAATGTCACGACATAATACAATACGTCCCTACGGGCGTATAAAAACTAAACGTCAAATTGAGGAAGTTAAGGACCTGTAAAAGTCAAGTTCATCTATGGAGCCACTCTGCATAACTGAGCTTTAAAAATAATAAATAAAATCAATGGTGGGATATTCTAGTGTATGCAGTTCATAAGAAACAGGGCTAAACTAAATCAAGAGGCCCAAAATGGCCCGTGGACGCTCTACTGGCTAAAGAAAAGTTTGTGTATACAAGGGGCATAACTCTGTCAACAATCATTCAACCGGTACATGGAGATGATATGCTTGGTACTGATCATCCCTGCCAAGTTTCGTAAAATCCGGCCAGAGGTCAGGAGTACAAAGTTAGTGTTTTAAACCACAAACCCTTTTTTGTATAGGTACGAGTGTCTGACCAAAGAAGAGATTCCAGATTGCCTCGTGGTAGCGGCCTGCCTAGTTTGCCTCGTGGTAGCGGCCTGCCCAAGCATGGGGGATTTTCTCACCCCCAGGGTTTTGCGATTGTTACTGTTCGTATGCATACTGTACACAAAGGTGGTACAATGTGTTTGTGATTGCTTATATCACTAACAACAGTTGATTACGGTTACTTACTACCCTGTATAATTATGGACAGTTTTGTATGGTTATTATATAACCGTGTGTTATTATATAACCGTGTGTGATTGCTTTTGTGTTAAGTAAACCGTCAGTTTAATGTTTGCATGCGTATATTATGTATACACACTCTATGTAACACGTATGTTATAAAAACATTATAACTGTGTCATGTGTGTAAAACACCCAAGAACAGAAATCGTCTCTGCCTTCACTCGGATAGACAATAATCCGAACTGCAAGAGCGCTTTAGGTCTAGTGACCTTCTTCAGTTGCAACATGAAATCCTAAACGATTTATATTTAATACATAAATTCTTTCATTTACTGATGTAATGAGGTTTATGACGGAACACTGTGATTAACCAATTAAGTATATATAGTGTATTCAATCTGTCCCAATTAGTTTGTGACACAGATTCAATACTTTATATATGCGTGGTTCTTATTGAAAATGATATTTCAAAGTACAATAGTACCGTAAGACATGTCGGGATGGTACCGAATGTATTGTCTTTCAATGAACACGCAGCAAGATGTTCAGACACGACTGGGTCGGTACCGTCTTAAGTGTGTCTTATAGGTAGCATGTATTCCAAAGAATACAGTATTTGTAATTTACTCGTCGGTTTGGTACCGAGACAAAATTTGGAGTATATCCAAATGTGAGTAAATATGTTCTCATAAAAAATGTGTATATGGTGTACGAGTGTCTGACCAAAGAAGAGAATCCAGATTGCCTCGTGGTAGCTACCTTGCCGTTAGCACACTACGCACGGGGATTTTCTTACCCCAGGGTTTTGCGGTTGTTACTGTTCTTATGCATATTGTACACAAAGGTAGTAGAATGTGTTTGAGATCGTTTATATCACTAAAGACAGTTGATTACGGTTACTTATAACCCTGTGTAATTATGGACAGTATAGTATGGTTATTATATAACCATGTATAATTGTTTTCGTGTTAAGTCAACCGTCTCTTAATGTAACAGTTTTTAAATGTGTGTATGCGTATATTATGTATACACACTTTTTCTATGTAACACGTATGTTATAAAAACATTATTCTTGATAGCCTAAGTACAAAAATCGTCTCCGACTTCATTTGGATAGGCAATAATCCGAACTGCAAGAGCGCTTTCGGTCTAGTGACCTTCTTCAGTTGCAACATGAAATCCTAAATGATTTATATTTAATACACAACTTCTCCCATTTACTGATGTAATGAGGTAATAATGACGGTACACTGAGATTGACCAAAAAAGTTTATATGGAGTATTCAATCTGTCCCAATTAGTTTGTACCGATTAAATAATTTATATATGTGTGGTTCTTATTGAAAATGATATTTCAAAGTACAATAGTACCGTCAGACATGTCGGGTTGGTACCGAATGCATTTTCTTCAATGAACATGCAGCAAGATGTTCAGACTCGACTGGGCTGGTACCGTCTTAAATGTGTCATAGATAGCATGTATTCCGAAGAATACAGTATTTGTAATTTTAACTCGTCGGGTTGGTACCGAGACAAAATTTGGAGTATCTCCAAATGTGAGTATCTCCAAATGTGAGTAAATATATTATCATAAAAAAAGTGTTAGCAAAATAAGAAACTAATGTGTCATATATTCCGAGGAATATGCACTTTACACGTCGGGTTGGTACCAAGACAAATTCTGGAGTATGTAAATCTGTATTGTATATAGATTGCTAACAGAAATGAATTATACGTGGTTTTCAGAGCTGAAAACTCAGTCGATGTAAGGCTCTTCCAAACTTCAGAAATTCATTCAACCTGAACACGGCGGTGATATGCACAACTAGGCTTGATATTCACCATCCCCGCCAAGATTCCTTGAAATCCGGCCAATAGTTCAGAAGAGACTAGTCTGGACAAAATTTGTGTATTAAAACCTTTAAAGGCTGATCATTCCTGCAAAGTTTCGTTGAAATCCGACTCGATCGTCTTAACGAGGCAAAACACAGCATTTTTGAACTAAATCAAGGGCCACAACTCCGGTGTTACTAATCCGATTCGGTTGGTTTTCGAATTTGTCCAAGCTTTCATTGATAGTAACATTCTGGTAAAGTTTGGTAAAGATTGGATGAACAAGAGTGTCCATTGGACACAAAATACGCCGGTCAATAGTGCATCATTTATAACTTTGATAACAGACAGATGGACGGACAATGCCGCGACATAATACGAACTCCGTTGTTACCAGGGCGATTGGTCTTGTTTTCGAACTTGACCGAGTTTCATCAAGATTGAAAAACAAATATTCAAGTTATTGAGCGGACATCATTAAAATTTTCAATTTTCAATAATTAAAGGTCCATAACTCCGTTGGTACCGGGACGATGTAGCTATTTCCGAACTTGATCTAGATATTATGCCCATAAACATCATAAAGATTGAACAACAAATACTCAAGTTATTGAGCGGACATCGTTAAAATTGTCAATTTTCAATACTTAAAGGGCCATAACTCCATTGTTACCGGGACGATTGGCTGGTTTTCGAACTTGACCGAGATATTATGCCCATAACATTATTTACAAGTTTCATAAGGATTGGATAATATTTGTTCGAGTTAGAGAGCGGACATCGTTCAAATTTTCAATAAATAAAGGGCCATAACTCCGCTGTTACCTGGACGATTGGGCTGGTTTTCGAAAATGACCAGAATATTATGCCCGTTAACATAATTTCCAAGTTTCATAATGCTTGAATAATATTTGTTCGAGTGAGAGAGCGGACATCATTAAAATTGTCAATTGTCAATAATTAAAGGGCCACTACTCCGTTGTTACCAAGGCGATTGGGCTGGTTTTCGAACTTCACCGAGATATTATGCCCATAAACATTATTTCCAAGTGTCATAATGATTGGATAATATTTGTTTGAGTTAGAGAGCGGACATCGCAAAACTTTACGGACATACAGTCGGACATTGCCAGCGCATAATACGTCCCGTCTTGAAGGCCCTATCGTCTTAATAAGGCAAATACAGCATTTTTTACTAAATCAAGGGCCGTAACTCTGGTGTTACTGGTACGAACTGGCTGGTTTTCGAACTCGTCTGAGCTTTCATCGATATCAAAATTCTGGTAAAGTTTGGAAAAATGAAGGTCCTATCGTGTTAACGAGGCCAAATTATAGCCTGTATCGCTCTACTTGCTATATGGTGTGCATAGTGTGGTGGGGTGTGGGGGGGATAGAAGGACTGCGTGTCAGATATGACAGTATCAAACTAGTTTTTAGCGCCGAATGCCAGCAGAGCTATTGGGATGCTGAGTTGTCCGTCGTCCGTCCGTCGTTAACTTTTGTCTCGTTAAGACGATAGGGCCTTCATTTTTCATCAGATCTTTACCAATCATCCCTGCCAAGTTTTACTGAAATCCAGCCAGCGGTTCAGGAGAATTCGTCTGTACAAAGTTAGTGTATTAAAACCTTAAAAGTGCCAAAAATCATTCAACCAGAACACAGCAATGAGAGATGCAACTAGGATTGGTACTGATCATCCATGCAAAGATGCATTGAAATCTGGCAAGGAGTTCAGAACAGACTAATCTGGACAAAGTTTGTATATTAAAACCTTTAAAGGGACATAACTCTGCCAAAAATCATTCAACTGGAATATGGCGATGATATGCACAACAAGGCTTGATACTGATCATCCTTGTCAAGTTTCGTTGAAATCCGGCCAGGGGTTCAGGAGAACTAGCCTGGAAAAAGTATAAAACCGTTAAAGGACCATAACTCCGCCAAAAATCTGTAAACCGGAATGCGACGATGATATGCACAACTAGGCTTGGTGATAATCATCCCTGCAAAGTTTTCTTGAAATCCGGCAAGGCGTTCAGGAGAACTAGTCCAGACAAAGTTTGTGTATTAAAAACTCCTACAAAATCATTCAACCGGAACCGATGACGACATGTAGAACTAGGCTTGGTACTGATCATCCCTGCAAAGTTTCACTGAAATCCGGCCAAAGGAAGGCCCTTTCGTCTTAATGAGGTCAAAATATAGCATATTTCAGAAAATTAATGGCCATAACTCTGGTGAAAATGATCCAATCTGGCTGGTTTCGAAACTTATCCGAGCTTTTATTGATATTAACAATCTGGTAAAGTTTGGTAAAGATCGGAAGAAAAACGAAGGCCCTATCATCTTAACGAGGCAAAATATAGCATTTTTAACTAAATCAAGGGCCATAATTCCGCTGTTACTGGTCCGATCTGGCTGTTTTATGACTTGTCCGAGCTTTCATTGACATTAACAATCTGGTAACTTTTGGTAAAGATTGGAAGAAAAATGAAGGCTCTATCGTCTTAACGAAGCAAAATATAGCATTTTTAAATAAATCAAGGTTTATAACTCTGCCGTTACTGGTCCAATCTGGCGGGTTTTCGAAATTGTCCGAGCTTTCATTGATATTAACAGTCTGGTGAAGCTTGGTAAAGTGAAGGCCCTATCATCCTAACGAGGCAAAATATTGCATTTTTAACTGAATCAATGGCCATAACTCTGATGTTACTGGTCCGATCAGGCTGGTTTTCGAATTCGTCTGAGCTTTCATTAATATAAACAATCTGCTAAAGTTTGGTAAAGATCGGATGAAAAATGAAGGCCCCATCATCCTAACAAGGTAAAAGTAAACGAACGACAGACAACGAACAAGTCGCCATCCCATAAGTTCTGCTTGCCAATAGCTAAAAACTAGTTTGATACTGTCATAGCTGACACACAATCCTTCTATACCCCCCCACCCCAACCCACTCCACCATGTTGCTAGTAGGGCGATATAGGCCCTCTTGTTTATAAAGTTTTTAATTACCAAGGCGGATTAGTAGAGCTAAAAATCGAGGGCCATAACTCCAGTGTTAATGGTCCGATCTGGCTGATTTTCGAACTAGTCCCAAGCTTTCATTGATATCAACAATCTGGTAGAGTTTGGTAATGATCGGATGAAACATGAAGGCTCTATCGTGTTAACGAGGTAAAAGTTAACGGATACCGGACGGACGACGGACAACTCGCCATCCCATAAGCTCTGCTGGCCTTTGATGCCTTTGCCCTTGTCCACAGGAAAAGTAATACATGTCTCTCCGATTTTCTTCGAAAATTGAATTGAATTGGGTTTTAAGGCGCACCAACACATGAAAGGTTATATGGCGCCTTACAGGCATGAACATGCCAGGCTCATCCTCCATGTACATCGAGATAAAATATGGAAAATGGGCCTAGAACCCTCTCACCCTGAACTGCAGAGTTGTTGCAAATTCTATAGTAGAAACTCCATTTACGCTGGCGCCATGTTTATTGTTATTCTGCCACTGCTCTTTTGATGTGAGCGAGATGGCACCTGAAACAATGCAGGGATCATGATGAAGACCTTTAATGAACATGAACAAAAAATGATAAAATGAAAATGAATTTGGGGGGATTCTACTTTGGTCACGGGGCAAAGAATAGGGCCACTGCAGATCCCTTTGGAGGGGTAGGCAGAGGCCCCCGGGAACCACACGGGGCTTTCTTCGAAAAGGCAAGACAAACAAATATGATATGAATAATAATTTACTTAAGCTTGTAACTTGCCTGCATTATTGACAAAAAATGAAAACAGCCAACAGAAAACGATAAACATTAGCTTGAACTAAGTTTTAATACTTTAATCATGTTGCCAGCACAATAGTCAAATAAATACAAAATGTTCACTCATGTATAACAAACACATAATCTACCCATACAATTACATCAGCCCAAACATTCTTAAACAATACAGTTATATCAATGTTAAATAACACTTTACTATTAAAGGGGCACATGGCAATCATGAAGTATTTATCAAGCATCAAAATTACAACATCAAAATTTTAATCCAGAATCATTCTGACTTCAAATCTGCTTGCATACAATTTATAAATAAAATTGGTAGTTTTTGATTTTTCTTGATTTTTCTACCGTAACAATATAATCTGCAAGAAGTAAAATTCAAGTTGTTTCTAATTATTAAAATAATTATTACAAACTACAGGTACTACCCACAGGTTGCTGGATCGGTGTTGGGAACTAAAAAAAATATTAAAAAAATATATATACCGGTATATACATTTTTTCAGGAAAACTTAAAATATGTTTGTTTTCAACAAATAACACGAAAAAAAATGTTTCAAATGTTTTTTTTAAATAAAATATTATTTTTTTGTATAATAACGGGATTTACCGATGCATTTAGCACATTAAATTTGATAATTTTTTTGCCAAAATTTGACTGTCCCAATTCGAATTATTTTAAAATTATGATTTTTTATGAAATTTGTGATGTGTCCCAAACTAAAAATAATTATTTTTCTAAAATTCAAGTTGTCCCAATCCTTACGGTGTCCCAACTTATACGGTAAATACGGCAATATTGATTGCAAGTATGCACGTAGACAACTAACGCAACATAGCGAGTTTCAAAAAAGACAAAATTGCCGTGTGTATCTTTCAACAATGCAGATTTATAAATTCACTTTCACTGAGTAAAGGGATATTCCATTAAAACATGCATATGACCCCAGGAAGGCACTTTTGAAACTGAACACCTCCCATAGATGCAAAACTGAGTTTAAAGAATCAAATTTCAGATAATAGGGTTTCACCCGCAGATGTTTATTAAATTGCCTTCCTGGGATGCCGGGTACGTTTTAATGGAATAGCCCTAAGATGGACACATGGCAATCTTGACACTTTTATATCTGCGATCTCCCAAGCGTTTTTCTGTGTGACTACATATTAACAAATCAAAAGTATAATCATTACGTGGTCTCGCATTAATTCTATTAAGCAATGGGACAGCTTATATTGGCAGGATTTATATTTCGACAATAAAACATGTTTAAAAACATTTTTTTACTGAAAAAATGCGATAACCTATTTAAAATTACCCATTAAATGTTTTAATTTTAAGTATAAATTAATGTTTTATTTCATACCCCAGCCAACCCCATTTTCGTTTCTTGGAGAAGGGGTTGGATGGGGTATGAAAGTTAATACTCGGACCACGTAATGATTATTAATTATTTGATCAGTTCATCATAACAATTATTTTTTTGCTGTACTACCAATCGTTGGTCCGTAACCATGGTAATATATCAGTAAAATATTTAAACTTATGGTAGAAAAACAGATTACTATTTTTTTAACTCCAAAATTGTATTACCTTTCATTTAAATTATATACAAGCAGGTTTAAAGTCAGAATAATACCGTCAGAATTCATCGAGTTTCATAATTTTAATGCTTGGTAAGAACTTCAAGATTGTCACTTAAGTTAACACTAAAACAATTCATAACAGAGAAAACATTTTCGATGACAGATGAACTTCAGAATAATAATAAAACTGGAGAAATGTTAACAGACATTATCAAACAATGAAATTGTTAGAAGCGCTTGTTTGCGATGAAAGTATTTCAGCATACATAGTTTTGATAGTGCCTAAATAAATTACATGGAGAAGGAACTTGTAGTGGTAAATACAATTCCTTTGTTTCGAAAATAGCTTGAGAAATTAAAATTTTACAGCCCAAATACTTTTTGATTGGGCCCATGTAAATTCATTGTCGCTAGAAGTTCTTAAAAATATTTGATAGCAGAATTGCTTTGTTTCTCTATCCATTTTCAAAGGTAAGGTACCTTTATTTACCAATAAAAATGTCTGTTTCCAATAAATACAAGTGTTGTTGTTTTTTGAATCTACTTTGTCGGAAAATGTCAAAACCATATTGCTGAAACAAGCACCCCAAACTATAGCACATGTAAACTCTATGCTGTATTTGAACGATTCTTGAAAGTTTGGTGTTTGACAGTAACTATTATTACCTGATCTCCTATATAAATGCTATATCGTCATTTCTTGCTAATTCACTAAGGAAAAGACTGTTCCCGGTGAAAACGAACTGTTACCGGGCTTTAGTTTCGACTGTTTCCCTCACGTGATGGAATTTCGTTTGCGTGACGTCATGTTGCTTTTTTCACCATAGGTTCCCATTATAAAACAAATTTTCATTTTCACTGTTTCGTACAGTAACATTAATCAGGTAATAAAACAGTTGTCACATGTGTGTTTGGGGAACAGTCAAAACTGTTTTCCCTTGGTGTCGGGGGATGTCAGTGTGAACTGTTTCCCTCGGCCTATCGGCCTCGGGAAACAGTTCACACTGCCATCCCCTCCACCTCGGGAAAACAGTTTTGACTGTTCCCCAAACACACATGTGATAACTGTATACTGATAATTATTGGCAGTGTGAAGCTTTCTGTCAGGATTACTGACGTTTTGCATCTGATGTAATAACTGTGTTTTATTTCAGATGTTATGTCTGGATTATGGACATCGATGATAAATTGCAATGTAAAGAATTTCCTCACAGGTTAAATGGGCACACGGCAATCATGAATTCTATAAATGCTGTGGCGTCCTGTAAGATTTTCTTCATAACTATAGCATATTTGCCTATCATTATTTATAATTAATTGCATAATTCAAAGCAAGTATGCTTGATAAATACTTCTTTTAGCAACAAATAGTCTGGAGCTCTTACACAGTCACTGTCAGCAGTATGTACTGCCATGAAAATGTATGCCTTCTAGCTATGAATAATCAAACTAAGGACGATTAATCGACAGACAACTTTCTATGCCTTCATGTGCCGATAAACTGGATACAATCAGGCACTAACATGATATTCTATTTAACATGTTGATCGTTTAAAATCATTTAATTTTTCCCATTTTTTTCAACATTTTTTCCTGTTCAAACTACCCTGACATCATCAAAAGAGGTGCTAAGGTCATCAAATTATGGGATCGGAACGTAACTGCCGAGATAAGGTTTTATCTCAGGCACCCTGTGTCTCGGCAGAATTGTGCAGATCGACATGATAAATACTAGATTGCTGTGTGCCACTTTATGCAACAAATAGTCTGGAGAGGTTATACAGTTACTGTCAGCAGTATGTTCTGTCATGAGAACATGCTACAACTACTTTAGATGAATCAAACATCTGCAGACAACTTTCCATGCCTTCATCTGGTATGTACACTCGTTCTTCCTTTATCTTAAAGGGACACGCGGCAATCTTGATTTCTTTGAAACTCGTGGCATCCCATTAGTTTATTTCATAACTTGCATATTTCTTAATCACCATTAATATTTGAATAATTCAAAGCAAGTATGCTTCATAAAGACTTCTAGATTGCTGTGTGCAACAAATAAGTCTGGAGAGGATATACCATCACTGTGTACCGTCATGAAAACATACGCCTTCTAGCAATGATAAATCAAACCAAGGACGATATCAGCAGACAACCTTCTATGCCTTCATTCGGTATGCTGTAAACTCATTCTTCCTTTATTATCGTAATTTTAAAACTTTCCACTAGAATAGTTTGATGTTGATAAAATGTTCAATATTTATTCACGAACATTGGTTACAAACCTAAGCACGTAGGATTAAGACACTTAATAATCTTTGACTTACGTTTTAGTTCAAGAATGTGGATCTGTAAATGTTTAGACCTATCTCTTATTTATCTTGTACAACTTGAGTTAAACGCAATAAAACACTCGAGGAAATACAGGTTACCTAAAATACGATCCTATCGCTTTCGCTTTCTTTTAAGTCAGCAATATAACCTGTATAAGTTCCAACCTCAAGTATCCCATAAATATAACCAACAATTCCAGATTTCTGCAGTGCTCCTGTAGGATATTTACGAGTCAATAATTCATACAAGGGAGGTAATTCCAAAACATTTCTCGTTGCACATTCATTTCCTCCCCTTAGGTTTCCGCAAACTCTGCCCTGATCCGGAGAAGGCTGTGAACTGGTCCTTATCCTGCAATTATACCAGAACATGTGAACGGACACGGTATGATAAGAGGGTAATTTGACCCCCAAATTACTCAAAATGCAAAAATAAACAATTAATTATATCTTGATTATATTCTATCTTCAAAAGATATTCTAATTTGTTTTATTTATCTGAAAGATTTAACCATTTTGTGTAGATTTTGGCCCTTTTACGTTAAGTTTTTGATCCTAAAAATATAGAGCGCAACCCTGAGCACACAATGTTTTTTGGCTGAATGTGTGAAACTGCTGAAACTGAACAAAAATGTTCTTATTCCAAAAAAAAAGCCCGTTTGTGAGGATCTTACATGAGTGACTGTGTATTATTGATTTTAATAAACAAGTTGGATAAAATGATAGATACGAAGCTTTGGCGAGTATCCTATCTTTTTATCTAACGAGTTTATTAAAGTCAATAACACACAGTCACGAATGTAAGATTCTGTTTATCACATAACCCACCTACGACATGATAGTTTCGCTTTAATGTTATCAATTTTCCTTATATAAGGCAGCAATTTGTAAGGCAAATCATGACATCGTTTTGATGTTTACACGACGTCGCTACGTTACGCGATTGTATATGCATTCGCATTACAAATAATGCGACACCCTAAACCAAATTTAACGTTACTAACGTTCGTTTTATGAAATAAGATTTCAAATAATGATAAATAATAAAGGCGTCTGAACGTACAGTATGATATACTATGAAAATAATTGGTATTAAATGTTTTACTGTATACAAACACAGTGATACGGTCCTCATTTGCATCTGTAATACACTAGTGTATTACGATAAATAAGTCATGGCTTTATTGCAGTCCCAGAAGCCATGTTATGTGATAAACTCATTTAGAGCATTCAAATTTAATTTTAATGAGTTCTGATAATGATTCTGTCTGTAGCCAAAATAGATATTCGAAATTTATGCATTAAAAACTTCAATATTGGGGTACAATTTTGCCGCTTATCATACCTAGTCCTTAAACAGATGGTCTTGGCCAAACCAGACAAATCATTCAGTTCTGAACTTTTGTACGAGCTAGAAAACGTTTCCATGGGACAAGGATACCCTGCTCTAGCACTGTCAGTCGAATAAAATTAATTCAGTTAAAACTGTTAATTAACTAAGTGCAAAAAGATGGTCAAGGTTATTCATACTGACCTACTTTTGTTAGAAACATACGACTGTTATACAGATGAAAACATGTGTGAAGTTTGAAAACTCCAGAGCATCCGGTGTCAAGAAATGGAGTTCGGGAAAAAAGGAAATTCAAATCCGCCCACTGGTTTAGGAGATACATCGAAGACACACAAAGTGACGGACGGACTGATCTCTATATGTCACTGGGTTTTCAGCATCGGAGGCATAAAGATAAACATTGACATACCTCTGAGTTACCGTTCTCCACCCGTTTTGGTGTCCTGATGAAGGTTATCGTTCCCTTCTTGTGGTGATAATTAGGAATTCCTCTGTAACAGGAATACTAGCATGAACACAAGGTCTTTATAACAATTTTCTTTCAAATATTTCTTCTCATAACACAAAGTTAATTGTCAGCATGATCTTGTCCAAGTCTTACTGAAACAAATTTGGTGAAAATCCAAAACCTTTTACAAAGTTTATCGTATACACTGGAACGTGTTAACAGATGACAACGATGAGAGAGGAAGGAAAACGCGTAGTCACATAAGATCGCCTCGTCTTTGGCCAGTACAACATAGCTTAAAACATAACAAGAGGTCAATGACCTTGAAGCTCTACTGATTGATTTTGATTTCAGGAAGTAGTCGCTACAGACTTGTTTTTTGAAAAATTATTTTTAGCCATGGCGGCCATCTTGAATTTCCGGCCGACCGAAAATTTTGCTAGGATCAATTAGACATCAAGAGCAACATTCCTGTGAAGTTTCATGAAAATCCGCCAAGTAGTTTCAAAGGAGTAGTCGCTACAAGTTTTTACTATATAACTTTATGTAAACAAAGATGGCCGCGGCAGCCATGTTTAATGTTGAATCAAAACAATTTTTGACAAGGACCAACATCATATCATGCTGATCATTTTAGAAAAAGTCCCATATCAATATCACTTATAGTTTTCAAGAAGTAGTCGCTACAAACTTGTATTTTGAAAATTTATTTTTAGCCGTGGCGGCCATCATGAATTTCCCGCCGACCTGAAATTTTGCTAGGATCAATTAGACATCAATAGCAACATTCCTGTGAAGTTTCATGAAAATCCGTAAAGTAGTTTACGAGGAATAGTCGCTACAAGTTTTCATTATATAACTCTATGTAAACAAAGATGGCCGCTGACAGCCATGTTTAACATCGAATCAAAATGATTTTTGACAAGGACTAACATCATGTCATGCTGATCATTTTACTAAAAGTCCCATATCAATATCACTTATAGTTTTCAAGAAGTAGTCGCTACAAACTTGTATTTTGAAAATCTATTTTTAGCTGTGGGGGCCATCTTGAAATTCCCGCCGACCTGAAATTTTGCTAGGATCAATTAGACATCAAGAGCAACATTCCTGTGAAGTTTCATGAAAATCCGTCAAGTAGTTTCAGAAGAGTAGTCGCTACAAGTTTTCATCATATAACTCTATGTAAACAAAGATGGCCACTGGCAGCCATGTTTAACGTCGAATCAAAATAATGTTTGACTCTGATAAGCATCATGTCATGCTGATCATTTTACAAAAAATCCCATATCAATATCACTTATAGTTTTCAAGACGTAGTCGCTACAAACTTCTTTTTTTAAAATCTATTTTTAGCTGTGGCAGCCATCTTGAATTTCTGGCCGACCTGAAATTTTGCTAGGATCAATTAGACATTAAGAGCAACATTCCTGTAAAGTTTCATGAAAATCCGCCAAGTAGTTTCAAAGGAGTAGTCGCTATAAGTTTTTACTATATAACTCTATGTAAACAAAGATGGCCACTGGCAGCCATGTTTAACGTCGAATCAAAACGATTTTCGACAAGGACCAACATCATGTCATGCTGATCATTTTAGAAAAAGTCCCATATCAATATCACTTATAGTTTTCAAGAAGTAGTCGCTACAAATTTGTTTTTTAAAAACCTATTTTTAGATCTGGCGGCCATCTTGGATTTCACATCAACATGAATTTTTGCTAGGATCAACTAGACTATAATGGGCAACATTTCTGTAAAGTTTAATGAAAATCCATTCAGTAGTTTCAGAGGAGTAGTCGCTACAAAAAAAGTTAACGGACAGACAGACGGACGACGGACGCCGCACCACGGCATAAGCTCTGCTGATCTCTGATCAGTAGAGCTAAAAAGTGCAACTAGAAATAGCTTTGTTTACCGTTTAGGTGGACCTGTGCTTAGTTCTTTATTTGGCCCCTCAAGCCCTTTAGTTTTACCATCGAGTCTGTTACCGGAACCTTGGAAGGCCTGAATATAATAAACAACTTAAATAGAATAAATAATGAAGAAATCAGAGTCTTATTTAAAAGTCCGGGCAAAGTAAATAACGACACTTCACTAGGACAAACAGGAGATGGGGAATTGCAAGAAACAACATTTCCGTACATATAAATAAATTTCATATTAATTACACAAAATTTCATGTTCATACAGATATTTTACTACTATGACATTGATGCCCATTTCTCTACTGCAATTTAAAACAAGAGGTCAATGACCTTGAAGCTCTACTGATTGATTTTGATTTCAGGAAGTAGTCGCTACAGACTTGTTTTTTGAAAATCTATTTTTAACCGTGGCGGCCATCTTGAATTTCCGGCCGACCTGAAATTTTGCTAAGATCAATAAGACATTAAGAGCAACATTCCTGTGAAGTTTCATGAAAATCCGTCAGGTAGTTTCAAAGAAGTAGTCTCTACAAGTTTTCATTATATAACTCTATGTAAACAAAGCAGCCATGTTTAAGGTCAAATCAAAACGATTTTCGACAAGGACCAACATCATGTCATACTGATCATTTTAGAAAAAGTCCCATATCAATATCTCTTATTGTTTTGAAGAAGTAGTCGCTACAAACTTATTTATTTTAAATCTATTTTTAGCTGTGGCGGCCATCTTGAATTTCCGGCCGACCTGAAATTTTTCTAGGATCAACTAGACATCAAGAGCAACATTCCTGTGAAGTTTTATGAACATCCGTCAAGTAGTTTCAGAGAAGTAATCGCTACAAGTTTTTACTATATAACTCTATGTAACCAAAGATGGCCACTGGCAGCCATGTTTAACGTTGAATCAAAACGATTTTTGACTAGGATCAACATCATGTAATGCTGATCATTTTAGAAAAAGTCCCATATCAATATCTCTTATAGTTTTCATGAAGTAGTCGCTACAAACTTATTTTTAAAAATCTATTTTTAGCTGCGACGGCCATCTTGAATTTCCGGCCGACCTGAAATTTTTCTAGGATCAATTAGACATCAAGAGCAACATTCCTGTAAAGTTTCATGACAATCCGCCCAGTAGTTTCAGAGAAGTAGTCGCTACAAGTTTTTACTATATAACTCTATGTAAACAAAGATGGCCGCTGGCAGCCATGTTTAACGTTGAATCAAAACGATTTTTGACTAGGATCAACATCATGTAATGCTGATCATTTTAGAAAAAGTCCCATATCAATATCACTTATAGTTTTCAAGAAGTAGTCGCTACAAACTTATTTTTTAAAAATCTATTTTTAGCTGCGACGGCCATCTTGAATTTCCGGCCGACCTGAAATTTTTCTAGGATCAATTAGACATCAAGAGCAACATTCCTGTAAAGTTTCATGACAATCCGCCCAGTAGTTTCAGAGAAGTAGTCGCTACAAGTTTTTACTATATAACTCTATGTAAACAAAGATGGCCGCTGGCAGCCATGTTTAACGTTGAATCAAAACGATTTTTGACTAGGATCAACATCATGTCATGCTGATCATTTTAGAAAAAGTCCCATATCAATATCACTTATAGTTTTCAAGAAGAAGTCGCTACAAACTTGTATTTTAAAACTCTATTTTTAGCTTTGGCGGCCATCTTGGATTTCACATCAACATGAATTTTTGCTAGGATCAACTAGACTTTATGGACAACATTTCTGTAAAGTTTCATGAATATCCATCCAGTAGTTTCAGCTGTGAAGTCGCTACAAATAAAAGTTTACGGACAGACGGACGGACGGACGGACTACGGACGCCGCACCACGGCATAAGCTCTGCTGATCTCTGATCAGTAGAGCTAACAAGAGATACATGTTAACTGATATAATTATTGCATCCCAGTGAGAGCGACAGTGGATGTTGACAATATCCACTGTCACCCTCACTGGGATGCAATATTTATTTTATTATACCGAACAAAAAAAGGCCAGTTCCAGGGTGTTCAAATCTGCTTCGGAAATTGTCGCGAATCTTCTCGCCATATTTGTTTATCGTCATTTGGTAAACCAAGCGTCTTACGATTTACATAACTTCAACTGAATTTTATAAGCTTCCAACAAATTCCAATTGTGCAAAGCCTATCGAAATTGGAAAAAAAAACACACCTATTTTTATACTTCTCGTGACATCACAATCGTGTAATAGTAAAAATTGTTTAATGGTGAACAGTAAAAATTGTTTCACGCTAAGGGTATGGGCAATTTATACAGGAGTGTAAATGTGAGGTATAATAAAAGTGTCAATTTAATTTTACCTTGAATATACTTTCACCGTCTATCTCTATATCGTCATGCTGAAATAAGCAATATGTTTTTGTCAATAAAATTTAAGTTAGTTATATAAGTATTGTTGTGGTGGAATCAAGAAATATGATGGCAGGACGGACAGTCTGTCTTGGACAACTAGATATAACAAGAAATATCACTGTAAGTGATAAATGCCCCCGAAGTGTCCTTTCACCTCTAAGTATGACCTTGACCTTGGAGCCATGGACCTGGATTTGTGCACGATACCTCATTTCGTTGTGGTGAGCACTTGTGCCAAATTATTTGAAAATCCGTCCAGGCATGCAGAAGTTATTGACCGTTCACGATTTGACGTTTGACCTCTAAATGTGACCTTGACCTTGGGACCACAGACCTGGATTTTGTGCGCGACACATCGTGTTGTTGTGGTGAGCACTTGTGCCAAGTTATTTTAAAATCCGTCCATGAATGCCAGAGTTATTGACCGGACACAATTTGACTTTTGACCCTGAAGACCTGGGTTTTGCGCGCGACACTTCGTCTTGTTATGGTGATCACTTGTGCCAAGTTTTTTAAAAATCCCTGCAGGGATTGTGACGTTACGGTCCGGACACGAAATTGCATACCTGTTTTTCACCTATGAACTGCAAGTGTGATCTTGACCTTTGAGGTACGGACCTGGGTTTTGCGCGCGACACATCGTCTTGATATGGTGATCACTTGTGCCAAGTAATTTAAAAATCCCTGCAGGATTACGTTACGGTCCGGACACGAAATTAAGTACCTGTTTTTGACCTATAAACTTCAAGTTTAACCTTGACCTTTGAGGTACGGATCTGGGTTTTGCGGGGGAAACATTGTCTTGTTATGGTGATCACTTGTGCCAAGTTATTGAAAAATCCCTGCAGGGGTTGTGACGTTATGGTCTGGACACGAAATTGCGTCAGTGCTCAAAGAAAATTATTTTAAGAGACAGGCCCAGGGCTTGTTGCTTCTGAAAATGGACAGGCCCCGATTTGAAATGGACAGGCCCTGATTTGAAATAGACAGGCCCTGATTTAAAATGGAAAGGTCCAATATTTTTTTCTTATTGGAAATGTGTCTTTATTCACTTTTATAGCACACATTTGTTACGTATGTATTAATCAAGCTCAGAACCTCCTCTGACTAGATTTTTCTTTTTGCTACCACTTTATGCTCCCTGGTCAGCGGACTTATTTACCATTTCATTTAAAATATGTTAGAATAGAATATTACGTAGTAATTTATAACCAATGCAAAGGAGAGTACTAGCACTTTTGCCAAACGATAATAATCAGAGCAGACTTGGTGAAACTGGAGCTAAACTTGGAGCCAAATTTTTAATCAGGTTTTATGAGACTATCAGAGCCTCCTCTGGCTATATATTTTCTTTTTGTCACCACTTTCTCCAAGTAAAGAATTAGGAGCATAGACTAGAATTCATTTAAAAGTAGGATTCCAGGAACTCCTTACACCTTAAATAATGAATAGAAATATACTTTATATCTGTATTTATACATATACAGTATATAAATTTTTCTTTCCACCAACATGTATTTATTTGTAAAGGACAGTTTTTCTTATTTGATTATGTAAAAAAAAAAAAAAAAAAAAAAAAATCCGAAATTATGTACCATCCGAACTACTATGACACCGCACTTTTACGGCCCGAACATTTCCACAAACATTCAATCGAAATACAATCAATAACGATTTTTTTTCCATGCATTAGTGTGTTTTTAATGACAAAAACGGTATTTCTTATCACAAAGGAAAGAAAACACAACTCTAATAGCAGAATAATGAGTTTTATGTCAACAATTGTCGACCTCAAAGTTGTGACAAACTGGCGACACGAAGCCAGGCAAAATTCTCGAACTTCTTATTGTTTCAATGTGTGTATAACACATTTTAATTACTTTATTGCAAGTGTTTTCACAGTTCACAATACACATGGAGTATTTTGTCTTGAGGAACTTGAGCTTGAGATCCAGTAAAACTGATTTTTTTTTTTTTTTTTTTTTTTTTTTTTAGACAGGCCCGACGGGCTCCTCGTCTGCAAAATGAGACAGGCCCGGAATGGATTTCGAGGAGCCCCGGGCGTCGGGCTATCCTATTTCTTGAGCACTGTGCGTACCTGTTTTTTACCTATGAACTTCAAGTGTGACCTTGACCTTTGAGGTACGGACCTGGGTTTTGCGGGGGACAAATCGTCTTGTTATGGTGATCACTTGTGCAAGTTATTTAAAAATCCTTGCAGGGGTTGTGACGTTACGGTCCGGACACGAAATTGCATACCTGTTTTTGACCTATGAACTTAAAGTGTGACCTTGACCTTTGAGGTACGGACCTGGGTTTTGCAAGGGAAACATCGTCTTGTTATGGTGATCACTTGTGCCAAGTTATTTAAAAATCCCTGCAGGGGTTGTGAAGTTACTGTCCGGACACAAACTTCCGAATGACGGACAGTGCGATTACTAAAATTTCGGGGGCATAAAAATATACCATTCTACTGGCAAATTACAATCTGTGTGTACAGTACAGACAACAATCATGAAAGTTTTATGTCTGATGTCCTAGTTAGTACATGGTCTGGAATTTGTTCACAAATTAAAAATCGAGATTCCATCACTTTTTCTGATCAGTTAAGTATTAATATTAATAAAGAAATTGTTCATAAATTAAATATTATGGAATGATTTAAATTGAATTCTAGTTGCTTTTTTTAACAAACACCATGCATTGCCTTATCAAAACAACCCACAAGTTTTGACACGACATAACAATTTATTTAAATCTCCTACCTCCATCTTTTCCTCCTCTGTATGTGCCTGCTTATGTTGCCTTTCTGGTTCCACATAACCCAATGGTGGTGCAAAGTCTACCTGCAAATTACACATGAATTATGTTTGTGATAGACCAGTGTCACAAATACACCTGCAAATAATTCCACATAAATTATGTTTGTGATATGCCAGTTTAGCAAATTACACATATATATATTTATATTTGAGAAATGCCGGTGAAGTGGTTGCAAACTGCACAAAATTTTTTATAACAAAAATAGAAATGTGTCTGCAAACACAAATGCCACAGCTGTAGACTAACATATGAATTATAAACTCGTTAAAGGGCTGTCACTCCACCAAAAGTCAACAGACCGGAACAGCATAACAATATGCCCACCGTTTCATATCGTGAAGATCAGGATGAGTATCCTGGATAAGAGAGGATGACACATCTAAACTCTACATTCAATCAGGCACTTTACAGATATATAGAAATATTTATTTTTTTATTTACATTTTTTTAGTGTGGGTGAGGGTGGGGGCAATGTATGGAAACAGTTTAAAAACACAAGCCTTATATTTAAAAGCCCCCAAACCACAACTCAGTTTGTAGTCAAAGACATCATGGTTACATATACTTACATTCATATCACATTCTATGATAGACACTGCATTCCCTGGCTTTGTCTCCAATACTTTCATCTCATATATCTGAGAATGAATCAACATGAATTATAAACTGACAAGGACAAAACGATGTAAGTATTTAGGGTATTAACACTTTCATTAAATATTAAACATGGTAATTTAAAATTACATTTAGACTCGCTCCACTTGATATTTGCCAGATTTGCAACTTTATAAACAGACTTTGTATCGCTTTTTTCTTCTTCAAATAGGTGCAACAAAAAGTATCATAATGGTTGAACATCATCAACAAAGAACCAATCAACTGTTAGAAAGTCATATTTTTTTTCTACATTTCATTTCTTCTATGATCTTGGCACCCATTTGCCGGCCATGTAGTTCTATAGTGTTGGCCATTTCATTGCCATGTAGTATATGGGATGCTGTATCTCCGAGAATGACAACTTATCTGATATTAATGGCATACCTTATCATTGTATTTGTATTCTATCAAATCATCCTTGGTGAGGCAAGCAAAACTCCTCAGTGCATTCTCTAAACTGTCCAGATGTTAAGGATTAAACATTTAAAGCTGTAGAATGTATTACCTCCCTTCCATCATGAATATTAATTATTTTTGGGAAATTTCTGGTGTCTCTATATAAGGGTCAGCTATATTATTGTCGTTTAGTAGGTCTAGGGGTTATGACAATGATTCAAGCATGCAAGCCCAGACTAAATATGGATCAAATTTGAAATAATTAAAGGATGAAGTATTTCCCACCTGGCCAGTCTGTCATTGACATGAAACTTTGATCCGAGGACTTATGTGTCCATTCCTTACAGGTCGAGCGACTATAAACCTTAGGAATACACAAAAGAGACATCCAGCATTTTTAGTAGTAGAACATCGGCCTCCTATGCGGGAGGCTGTGGGTTCAATCTCTGATCAGGTCACACCAAAGAATTCATAAATATGGTACTATTAGCTCTGTTGCTTGACGTTCAGCATATAATGGGTAGTTCTAAGAATGAATGAATGGTGTTTTACGGCACATCGACACATAAAAACATATTGTGCGCAAAAACCGATGAAAGATGAAGAAATTAAGTCTAAGACTGGTCACCCCAGGGTCAGTATAATATGATTGGGTGGGTTATCATGTCGTGTCTACAACATGATATTCAAGTGTGGCAGCACTAAAGTTAAGGATTAAGGTCACTGCTACAATTAGAGACTGTGATGCTATGACTGAAAGATTGTTAAAAGCAACATAAATACATACGTCAGGCAGTTGATGGCTTAAAAGGAACTAGAGGCAATCTGGTAGATTTGAGAATCTCTATCCAAATTAAACTGAGTGTTTCAGTATTCATATAAAGGTGAAAGTGCACTTAATTGGGCCTCATGCTAAATTTGTACATGTACTTCAAATTAAGGTCCTGATGCTCGACACATATGTATACCTTACACTGCCGCAACTTTGAAAAACAACTAGGACAGGAACTCTTCAGGACTCACAACACTATTATCTCCCCTGAATACTTGTGCCCTACACAGATGAAGGAGGTAGATAAAAAAAAAAGTTCATCTTTTCTACTTTTTACAGGACTTTCCATTGCGTACACTGATTTATCCCCACCAGGTTCTAAATCTACAGCATTTTAGGAAGAAATGACAAAAAGTTCATATAAGCTGATATAAGATTTCTAGCTAATTCTGCCTCATTTTACACATCATGGGTCTAATCACCACGGGGTTGCATTTTTGCCATAGTATTACGCTAAATTTTGATAAGTGTCATGCAAACATGAAATTTAAAAATGTTCAACTTGGTTAATATTTGTTAATTGTGTTTTAAATTGCAGATATTGGACCAATGAAGAATTTAAGAATAAAGACATCGACTGTTGTAAATTGTGTGTTTATCTTTATGCCACGAACAAAAACATTACAATAGGACTCTATGGAAAATTAATTATGGTGTGAGACGTTTAAGATTAGTTATTTGTTTTTTCCAATCCATTCCTATTATGCATTGTATCATAATATACTTAACGCCATTAAAAGTGCAAGTTTTTTTTATTTTATGTTTATTTTTTATTAAAATGTCTCCAAGATTGATTGCATAATTCCGATTTTACTTCTTTCAATACATGAACTTGATAGGTCACCAGATTTATAGGAAATGTGGATAATTTCTAACATGTACATAACACTACAATCGATCTTGGAAATAAACACAAAATAAAACAAGAGGTCAATGACCTTGAAGCTCTACTGATTGATTTTGATTTCAGGAAGTAGTCGCTACATACTTGTTTTTTGAAAATTTATTTTTAGCCGTGGCGGCCATCTTGAATTTCCGGCCGACCTGAAATTTTGCTAGTATCAATTTTGCTACATAAAGAGCAACATTCCTGTGAAGTTTCATGAAAATCCGTCGAGTAGTTTCAGAGGAGTAGTCGCTACAAGTTTTCATTATATAACTCTATGTAAACAAAGATGGCCACTGGCAGCCATGTTTAACGTCGAATCAAAATAATGTTTGACTCTGATAACCATCATGTCATGCTGATCATTTTACAAAAAGTCCCATATCAATATCACTTATAGTTTTCAAGAAGAAGTCGCTACAAACTTGTATTTTGAAAATTTATTTTTAGCCGTGGCGGCCATCTTGAATTTCCGGCCGACCTGAAATTTTGCTAGGATCAATTAGACATCAAAAGCAACATTCCTGTGAAGTTTCATGAAAATCCGTAAAGTAGTTTCAGAGGAGTAGTCGCTACAAGTTTTCATTATATAACTCTATGTAAACAAAGATGGCCACTGGCATCCATGTATTACGTCGAATCAAAACGATTTTCGACAAGGACCAACATCATGTCATGCTGATCATTTTAGAAAAAGTCCCATATCAATATCACTTATAGTTTTCAAGAAGTAGTCGCTACAAACTTGTTTTTTAAAAAACTATTTTTAGATTTGGCGGCCATCTTGGATTTCACATCAACATGAATTTTTGCTAGGATCAACTAGACTTCATGGGCAACATTTCTGTAAAGTTTCATGAAAATCCATTCAGTAGTTTCAGAGGAGTAATCGCTACAAAAAAAAGTTTACGGACAGACGGACAGACAGACGCCGGACGCCGCACCACGGCATAAGCTCTGCTGATCTCTGATCAGTCGAGCTAAAAACTTGCACTTTTAATGGCGTTAAGTATATATACGCTGTATAGCATTTGTTTAAACCAAATGACAAAGGATACACAGCTTTAGGGTTGGAGATGTCGAGAAAGTCTGTATGTTGTGGTTCGAACTTGGCGAATGTTGCGATGGAGAGCGATACGTTTTCTACCTGGATCAAGTCACCCTCCTGCAGTAACAGGTTCTTCATCATCTGGAATATATCAAACACATACACAAGGTGTGTGATGATAATGCTTATGAAGACAATGGTGTAGATATGGACAGTAGCATTCTTGGTAAAGATAAAATTATTATGTCAAGTAAATTATCAAGTTATATGTATAGGTCAACTGATTGAGTTTAGGATTACCAAGTAAACAGACTGGTACCCAGTATGCAGTATTAGTCTACAGACTACTGGTACCCACAATCACATTTATGATTGCCGGGTTATGATAACAATGAGGCAGACATTGATGATAATGGTGATTATTCTTCATGCAAAGCACTGCGTCATTTTTTATGGGATATTCACCCAGTAATTTCCAAAGATAAAATTGTATCAGTACTCCAATTAACTATTTTAAGAGCCACTGGTAGTCATATAGCAAGAAAATTTCTGACAAAAACTTCATATAGATTTATAAAGGCCTGCCAAATAAGACATTGTGGTCTTAAGTGGGATTTTAATTAAGAATTGATTCACATTTTTTCTGCGATTATGCAGTTATAAACGCCGCTACCATGTTATTACTTTATATATATAGTAAATTTGCCATTCGCTGTCTGTGTATACAAGTTATAACCACATAAACATAAGCATATTTATATTATTTTCCTCGTTGCTATAATACCAACAATAACGTGTCTTGAGAAAATGAAAATGATAAAAAACAAGAGGTCAATGACCTTGAAGCTCTACTGATTGATTTTGATTTCAGGAAGTAGTCGCTACAGACTTGTTTTTTGAAAATCTATTTTTAACCGTGGCGGCCATCTTGAATTCCCGGCCGACCTGAAATTTTGCTAGGATCAATTAGACATTAAGAGCAACATTCCTGTGAAGTTTCATGAAAATCCGTCAAGTAGTTTCAGAGAAGTAGTCGCTACAAGACTTCATTATATAACTCTATGTAAACAAAGATGGCCGCTGGCAGCCATGTTTAATGTCAAATCAAAACGATTTTCGACAAGGACCAACATCATGTCATACTGATCATTTTAGAAAAAGTCCCATATCAATATCTCTTATTGTTTTGAAGAAGTAGTCGCTACAAACTTATTTATTTTAAATCTATTTTTAGCTGTGGTGGCCATCTTGAATTTCCGGCCGACCTGAAATTTTTCTAGGATCAACTAGACATCAAGAGCAACATTCCTGTGAAGTTTCATGAACATCCGTCAAGTAGTTTCAGAGGAGTAGTCGCTACAAGTTTTTACTATATAACTCTATGTAACCAAAGATGGCCACTGGCAGCCATGTTTAACGTCGAATCAAAATAATTTTCCACAAGGATCTACATCATGTCATGCTGATCATTTTAGAAAAAGTCCCATATCAATATCACTTATAGTTTTCAAGAAGTAGTCGCTACAAACTTATTTTTTAAAAATCTATTTTTAGCTGTGACGGCCATCTTGAATTTCCGGCCGACCTGAAATTTTTCTAGGATCAATTAGACATCAAGAGCAACATTCCTGTAATGTTTCATGACAATCCGCAAAGTTGTTTCAGAGGAGTAGTCACTACAAGTTTTTACTATAAAACTCTATGTAAACAAAGATGGCCGCTGGCAGCCATGTTTAACGTTGAATCAAATCGATTTTTGACTAGGATCAACATCATGTCATGCTGATCATTTAAGAAAAAGTCCCATATCAATATCACTTATAGTTTTCAAGAAGTAGTCGCTACAAACTTGAATTTAAAAAATCTATTTTTAGCTTTGGCGGCCATCTTGGATTTCACATCAACATGAATTTTTGCTAGGATCAACTAGACTTCATGGGCAACATTTCTGTAAAGTTTGATGAATATCCATTCAGTAGTTTCAGAGGAGTAGTCGCTACAAATAAAAGTTAACGGACGGACAGACGGACAGACGGACGGACAGACGGACAGACGGACGGACGACGGACGCCGCACCACGGCATAAGCTCTGCTGATCTCTGATCAGTAGAGCTAAAAAAGTAGAAGAGAAAACTAATGTCAGTGTATTTTAACAGTGGCATAGCTTCGTTCTATTGATACACGTTAGATGCATGGTAGTGCAATCTTTCATGAATTATGGAGCAGTTTTTTCTGCATTGGTTAATTGACAGGGAAGAACTGTATAAAGTTTCATGACCATAGGTCAATATTTTGCCAAATTATTAGCTAGGTTAGGTTTCAGGTTAAAGTTTTCATAAAAGGGGGCATAACTCTGTAAAAATGAAAGTCAGAGTTACTGGACATGTGTAACGACATTCCTTCAGTTAAGATGAATGTGTGTGTGAAGTTTCAAGTTAAGACCAGTTATCAGCTTGCAAATTTGGTTAGATTGCAGGTTAAAAGTTTTATGAAAAGGGGCATAACTCTGTCAAAATGAAAGTCAGAGTTATTTGTCATGGGTAACAATATTCTGTGTGGTAAGATGAATATGCATGTGAAGCTGCATGAACATAGGCCAAACGCTTCTTAAAGGGAATGTAGTGACACAGCCAAACAAGCTCTATTAACGTTGAAAAGGATGAAAGAATTATCAAATTTGGATGATAAACAAAAAAAAGATATGACCATTTAAAGGTTGTTCTAAAACGGATATGGGAGCCGCCATTCTAGAACTACGACATCACAGTTCCAAATTACTATATATTATGGAATATTTATAAATATATTGTTTAAAATGAATAAAGTCATTGCAAATGAATGCAAAATATTTACTGGTCATTTAAAGCATTATTGCCATTAAGTATTATATATTTTTCATATAATTGCTGTCATTTTCCCCTATAAATCAGTAATTTTCATATTTATAAATATTCCATATATGGTCATTTAGAACCGTGATGTCATAGCTCTAAAAATGGCCGCTTCCATATCAGTTTCAACAGAAACTTCAAATGATCATATATTCTTTGTTTATCATCTGATTTTGATAATTCTTTCACTCTTATTCAAGTTTTTCAGAACTCTCAATAATAAAGATGGTTTGGCTGTGTCGCTACATTCCCTTTAACCCTTTCGCCGCCAAATTTTAAATGTCGTCGGCTAAAATTTAAATTCAAACCTTCCAGTGATATTTTGTTTATAACGAGTTATCAAAAACATTTTTACTGAGTGGGTGCCATGAAAACCCTGATCAGTATGCACATTATGGACAGGTTGATCTGGGTTTACATTGGTCGCAAAAGCCAATGTCTTCAACCGTGGCAGCGAAAGGGTTAAGCTATGGCTTGTTAAGTGCCTGGTTAGGTTGCAGGTTAAAGTGTTATGAAAAGGGGCATAACTCTGTCCAAATGAAATTCACATTCCTTTGGTTAAGATAAAGATGTGTGTGAAGTTTCATGAATAGATGTCAAATACTATTCAAGTTATGGCCTAGGTTAGGCTGCAGCATGAGGTTAAAGTGTGACGGACGGACGACGATGGACAAAGTGATCCCTAAGTGTCTGCCATGCTAGGCAGGCGACACAAAAATGAAGCAGGCGACACAAAAGAATGAAGTGAATGTAAGTATTTGGCATTGTGATTGTGGCTAATGCCACTGTTGATGCTTTGTGTGTATATTTTGATAAATATTAGAATTTTTTTGCAGATGACTAGCAAAACATGGCAAAACTTAAGAGTAACAAAAACAACAGATGACTAGCAAAACTTGGCAAAACTTAGAGTAATAAAAACAACAAACTAACCCAGTATGGGATGTATATTCGGCCCTCGTCGGCAACAAACTCCAGGACACCGCAGTGTGTCTGTCTGTGCGTCTTCTTGTTGGTTAGCTTGAACAACATTGGGTACTGGATGTTGAGACGAGCTGACAGAAAACAAATGTTTAGTCATATATACATGGTATACATATTTTGTTTGTGAATATGACACCTACAGCTTTAAAGCTCTTCTAGGAGATCATGAAAATGAGTGCTCATTGTCAAGTCCAAACTTCACATTGTGGAAAAAATCGGGACTACACAATGAAATGAAGGTATTTGCTTTTGCAAAGAAATGAATTAAGGTCTTAGCTATGTTTCGCACATATATATCTGTGTGATACTCATCGAGAATTTCTTGGCATAGGGGTAACACTGCCAGTCTTCCACTGTAGCAATCCAAGTCAATTCTCAGCTGGAAAATATTTACCGGTAACCATAAATAATACACATAAGTTTTTTGTCTCTTATACTTTAAATAAATTAACTTGTAAAACATCAGAATATCCTATCTTGAGTAAATTGTTAGTAGTGCCCTTAATGCAAAATAAATTTGGTATAAACATCATGTTTTTCTTTAAACTTTAATAAAAACTTATATATTTTAAGTTTCTTAGTAGCTAAGTGAATATTCGAATGCGTTAGTAAAACTGGCTTCAGGAAGATTAATTAATAAGAAACTCACTCAACTTATCCAGGGCTGAAGGAGGCATAATAACTGAAACAGAAGAGTCATACATGTATTGCACGAATTAAGAGACTTACAAATTGCAACCACCAAATAATAAAGAAAATTCTCAAGATTTATTATTATTATTACCTTTCACAAGACGTGTACAAATTTATGTATCAATATTGAATGCCGTCTCGAATAAGCACACTTTGTATATAAAGTTGTATGAATATATATACTGCTAGATCAAAATCTCAAAATTACATGTACATTTCCGTAACCTTTGACTACAAGTGTTAATTTGTTAACGTTTCAACATTTTCAATTTGACTCATATAATCTACCATACTAATGCAACTATAATGTACATGTAATGCATTACTTCATTGGCTAACACCTCAAACAGGCTACTGTCACACTACATTGTAACAAACGACATCAACAAAATGCCAGCACCCATGAACCTGAGTTTTCATTGAAAAAAACAAATATGTAAGATTTCATTTTATACTTCTGAAAAGCATTAGAATTGTGATAACCATGCTACCCATGCTAAGCTTTTAATCTCGGATGGTATGTGGTTGGTTTTACGGTCTGAAATTATGTTTTAAATTAAATTCTCAGACTGTAAACCCAATCACAACGACACATACTATCCCAGATTGTAAGTCTTAGCATGGTTATCGCTTAAATATACTCGTGTACTCTACCAATGTATTCATATAACCTACCAATGAAGACACACTTACTTTTGCCACCTCGTTCTACATCTTCTCTGTCGCCCAGCATTGTGACAGAGTAACACCTATACGTCTCATTGAAGTTCCTTCCTGGCATCTCAAACATATTACGTCCAAACTGAAACTAATGTAATACAGGTTCATTAAACAATTTAAAGCGGTTTTTTTTCAAACTGAGTATTAAGCAATCATCATTTCATATCTCATCACTAGTATGTGACGTACTGGCTTAATTTAATACCTAGAACAGTCTATAAAAGCATTTTAGAATTATTTTTTGTTCACAATTTTCCAAATCAGAAAGTCATAGAGACACTCATTACTCAGTGAGTAATGCAAACATAAGTAAAAGTGTGATAGTGTTATGTGTTTAAGTATCCCGCCTCAAACAGCTAAATTTTACAACAGTTTCTAAACTTACCAAAGGTGTATAAATATAACTTGAGAATCCAAACTCTATAGACACAATATAAATGGTTTAAACTAGCCAGGTCAAACCCCAAAACTGGAGTGTCGAAATAAGAGTAACCATCTCATAATTCATTTTATGCATATTCAATCACGGCTATTTAAGAACCGTGAAAACAAGAGCTGTCGGAGAACAGCGCAGCTCGACTATTCGATTTTTCGGAGAGTAATACATTTATAGCTAGTATATACCATCAGAAAACAAGGCTACAACAATGTGGGGGTGGGGGTGGGGTTGGGAGCACAATATAACTATGTGTAAGAATTGACCAAAACTATACAGAAATATGTATAAAAAAAAATTAAAAAAATATAAAAATCGAGTTTTGAGTGGGGTGCGGGGTGGGGGTGGGAGAGAGGCGGGGGTGGATGGTCGGGGGAGTGGGGGTGGTGAGGGCAACATATATGTGTAAGAAGCTGTGTAATAATTCACCAAAACAACACAAAAATATGAAGAAGAAAAAATAATTAAAAAATCGAGTTTGAGTGGGGATGGGGTAGGGGGTGAGAGGGTTAGGGGTGAGGGTTGGGGTGAAGGGGGTTGCAACATATATGTGTAAGAATTGACAAAAGCAACACAGAAATATGTAAAAAAAAAAAAAGTTTCAAGTGGGGGTGGGGTGTGGTGGAGAGCGGAGGGAGAGGCGGGAGTGGGTTGGGGGCGGGGGTCAGGGGGCAACATATATGTGTAAGAATTGACTAAAACAACAAAGAAATATGTAAATAAAAAAAAAAGTTAAGAAATGACTAAAACAACACAGAAATATGTAAAAAAAAAAAAAAAAAAATAGATTTTCAAGTGGGGGTTGGGTGGGGGGAGTGGGGGTGAGAGGCGGGAGTGGGTTGGGGGGTGGGGGCAACATCTGTGTGTTTAGGACCAACAACGTCATGCCAGTCATGGGGGTGGGGGGGGATGGTTGCAACATATATGTGTAAGAATTGACTAAAACAACACAGAAATATGTAAAAAAAAAAAAAAAAAAAAAAAAAAAAAAAGTGTGGAGGGGAGTGGGGGCGGGGGTAGAGGGGGCGGGGGGGGGGTGGAGGAGGGAGCCCATGACCCAATATGGGTGAAGTAATAAGATGCGTCATACTATAACAAATCCCAAACCAAAATTATAGATATATACATGCTTACATGCAAACCTAGATCTGCATTTATTGCACATTTTATGGGTCATCACAATTTGGTATCCATGGGAGCCCAGAATTTGCAGAAGACAAAATTACTTATTCAACCCTTTACAACATACTATAAGGAAACCAATTCCAAAATTTAGTTCAGCTAGAACAAAAAATGTAAGAGATATAGACCTGTAAACACAGCTTACACGCAAAATTTGATGTGAAACAGACATATTTTAAGGGCAATCAGAATTTGGGTTCCGAGGGAGCCCAGGGGTTACAGGAACCAAAATTACTTAAGCAGACCTTACGATAATGCTATAAGGAAGCTAATGGCCAAATTTGGTTGTGCTAGGGTAAGAATTGTAAGAGATATAGACTTGTAAACACAGCTTACACGCAAAATTTGATGTGAAATGGGGCACATTTTATGGGCTATCATAATTTGCGTTCCATGGGAGCCCATGGGTTACAGGAACCAAAATTGCTTATACAGCCCTTAAGATAATGCTACAAGGAAGCCCACGAACAAATTTGGTTGTGGTAGGATAAGAAATGTAAGAGATATAGACTTGTTAACACAGCTTACACGCAAACCTTGATGTGGGACGCCGACGCCAACGCCGACGCCGACGCCGACCCCGGGGTGATTACATAAGCTCTCTTATTCTTCGAATAGTCGAGCTAAAAACTATACTTTTAATCGTCATACATACATTAAAAGAAGATGAAAACAGTGGTGTGTACTCTTTTCACCGCCATAAGGGCCATGTTGAGACTTCGGATCCTAGGTTGGAGTTGAAAAAGTGGTATGCTGGCATTACCAGTTCTCGAGTCTAATTAAGCCATTGCCGATACAAAATGAACACAAAAACGCGTCTAACCTGTCTCAATTTTCCTCCAGCGATAATCATATTCAGTTGCATCAAAACAGCAAAGTTTCCAATTAAGTTCGCATCTTTTCTATTTCAAAAGTTCAAAATGTAATGTGTCAGTCAAAATTGGACAGGGCTTTTTTCCACAAAATTGGGAAGAGGCCCAGGCCTGTCCATTTTGGGAAAAAAGAACGCGCTTATTTCTCATTTTGGGAAAAATACAAGGTTTCATAAATTAAGTAAATATGACATTAATATACTTTATTTATATTGTCATCCATTATTTACCATAATTATTAACTTTTCCAAGTCGGAATTTACTTAGCAGACAAAATCACACTGCAGAATTCATGCTTTTTCTCAAATTCTGAGAAACTGCTGTTTTCCGATTGGGAAATATTTCTGCCACAATTGGGAAAAAACAGTCCAATTTTCTGTTGGGAAGAGGCCGTTTACAGGCCTCTGTTATATAAGGTAAAAAAGCCCTGGCTGATCATCTGTCATTGCGCTTAGTAGTTTCGGAAAACTACGCAAAAATTAAATAAAAGTTACCTCGAGAATAAGATACTTGATATGTGAAAAATTGTTTGTCAGTTCATTTGCGGAGGTTGGAGAGTTGAATACTATCTATCCAAATTAATTCCAAACCCCTGCTGGGGACCTAGAAATGGCGCGCGTCTAACTGACATATACGTGTTAGTAGAACAAAAGTATGATTTTGTTAGTAAAGTTTAAAAATAAAAACTCTGGGTTATAACCCGATAACACAATATCCTCTAGTAACCCGATTCCGATAGACACATGATTCTGATAGGTTTTGTGATATCGCGAGCGTAACGTCATAATGTGACGTCAAAAATAAACACGGATGTAAACAATTTCAAGAAAATGCTTCGAATAAAGGTAAAAAAATGTCACTTACATTGTTGATGAATAATTTCTATGTATTTCCACTAAGTCATTTTATTATAACACTTAAAACGATAAAATAACGTATTTAACATTAATTTTGTGTAACCACAGACGCTATCTCTGCCTGCAAAAACTATGTCAAGGCTAAAAATAGTAACGGTATACGGTGGATAAATGCCAACCAATTTTTTTCTACGGAAGCCAATTAGGGCC
Source organism: Cyrtodaria siliqua (assembly GCA_037043455.1). Taxonomy (NCBI): domain Eukaryota; kingdom Metazoa; phylum Mollusca; class Bivalvia; order Adapedonta; family Hiatellidae; genus Cyrtodaria; species Cyrtodaria siliqua. The sequence goes on from JAWPHD010003156.1 coordinate 130,767, forward strand.
ATTATGTTATTTTGTAGTCACTAATTGAAATTGTGTTTTTTTCTAGGTTGAATGGTATTTCTTATATTTACAGCTTATAGGTCCTACTTCATATGGTAAAAGAAGAGCTTATTCACCATCTGCACTCACTAGAGCATACCAAGCTGTGAAGGAGGACCATCCAGTGTGAAATATGTGATCACTGGACTCATCTCAAATATTGTACCAATGTCAGGGTTGTACGGAAGGACACCTCATTTAGATGTCCATGCTGTGACTGTGAGCAGCATTAAATTATTTAAGGGTTTAGTGTCTTTTTTTATGAATTGTTAGTTGTCGAAGCACATAGCGCATAATGCAACAAAAAATGACACTAAACCTTATAATTGCAATCCACGGTTTTAAACTCTTTATCCAATTATTTCAATATCCCTCTCCTAAATACGCCCCTGTAAATCCGAACTATATTGTTAAGCTGCACGCGTATTCTATGAATGGCGGATGAAAGTAGTTCTTCGTACAGTTCATTGGAAAATGAACGTAGCTTAAATTGATCATGTGATCGTCCTTTAACCAATCAACATTGTTCGTATTATCTAAATATTTGAGTGACTGTAATTATAGTTATATAAACGTTAATTTAGAAATTAGAGTAATCTGTCTTCATATGATTTGTGTATAACTATCTATCTATCTTCCTTTAATGCCAAACCCCTGCTCGGGACCTAGGCATGCGTCGTCATACCGACAAAGACTGTTAGTATTTTAAAAAAATATATATAAGAAATTTAAGAAAAACATTGAAGTTTTTGGATGTTAGGTTTAAAAATAAAAACAAACATTGAATTTATGGTGAGATATGTTCAATTCTGCTGACTGCAGAATTGAACTGTTCTATATTGGGTAATATAGGGATGTCAGGAGCTAATGAATTCCAGTGGAAGACTGTTCTGGGGAAAAAGGAGAATTTGTAGAGTCAGCGGTTGCGTCAATTAATTTGAAAGCAAGCGAGTGTGAATGTCGGGATTGTCTGTTCGTCAGTGTCATGTAGTCTTTTAGAGGGATAGCTACCAGGTCATTTGTGATCTTGTAACATAGTGAGAGTCGACTGTCGATACGTCTTTGGTCTAGTCTTCTCCACTGTAGGGACTGGAGCATCTCAGTGACACTACTGGTCCGTCTGTAGTCGCGTTTTGCCCAGCGTGCTGCCCGGCGCTGTACGGCCTCGATCTGGTTTATGGCAGTCTCAGTATGAGGTGACCAGATACTTGAGCAGTACTCAAGCTGAGGGCGGACAAGAGTTTTATAGGCCATGGACTTTAGATCTTCAGAATGTACCTTGATGTTTCTCCTTAAAAACCCTAATGTTTGATTTGCTTTTTTGGTGATGTTGTTGATGTGTGTGTTCCATTGTAAGTCCTCTGCAATAGTGAGGCCTAAGTATTTTGCAGAGGAGGTAGACTCAAGTTTAGTGTTATGTAAGTAATAGGTTGTGTCGATGTGTTTCTTTAACCTTGTGATGTGTATAACTTGACATTTTGACGGTTTAAACATTCTTCAGTGTGCGTAATGACTGAAATTGGCCACCATAACCTATTTTATGATTTTGGCGAGCATGTGATGACGCAATAGTGTGACGACGTTACCTATCGAAATGTTGTGACGCGCTTGCTATTGGATATGATTTCACCGCCATATTTGTTTTGATATGATGCTGAATATTTGTCAATTAAATGAATGAAACTTTTTCTACGCTGTGATGTCTATTGGATCGAAGTTTATGTTTACCGAGGTTTCGGAGGAATAGGACAACTTAATAAATTTGGAAATTAAGTTTGTTTTTTAAACTAAGAATCTGGTAACTCCTTGATATCCTTTGGGTACCTTTCACCAGTGGGTACTCATCGCCGGTGTAATCCGAAATATCCGAATTCGCGCTGTTACTTCAGCTGTTCTTTGTTGAAAAATGGTGCGTGTCTACTGTCTACTTACCAAAGTGTAGTGAAATGCCCTTTTTACGGGTAAGGTCCTCTTTATTTTCATTTGACTTCATAAAACTTGGTAGTTTGAAGAATTGTAATCATCACATTTAATACTTCCATTTAAAAATATCGAAAAACCCTGCAAATAAAAGTGAGTGCTACATGGAAGCAAAAAAACAACAAAAAATCGTTTGACGTCATAGACCTATGCGCTTTTTTTCAAAATATCTGGTCACGTTATCTCCTTATATGGTAAATGGAATGTACTTGGTAAAACTTCTTGTTATTTTAAAAACAAAAAATCAAATAAAAAATTTCTTCTGTATTTCAGTTTCCCACCATTGGGAAGACCGTAACCCAGAAAAAAAGAAGGTCTGAGAAGAGATAGTGTATTCATGTGCCTTCACTGTGACATTTAAATCAGAAAGATAGAAATAACTTAATGTGGACATATTTTAAGGCTATTTCTTTTTTCTTTTTTTTTTAATAGTAATGATGATCAAATCAATCCAAATCTCAAAAATAAAATAAAAAAAACATCTTCAATTTATTAAAGTGTTGTTGCTCTTTTGTTTTTACAATATTGGCCAGAAGTTTTGTCTAGTATGCTGATAGGGTAATATTTTACCATTACACCGGCGATCGGTACCCAAGAGAAACAAATATGGCAGCTATACTTCCTTAACTAATAACACTTTTACGAGTGGTAAACTGATATCTGTTGGCAGTAAAGGTGTTTGTAATTAAGTGAAAATGCTTTTTTAATCAGATAACAAATAATAAGATACATAATCACAGACTTATAAAAAAAAAAAAATTAGTTTGCTATTAACTACCACGGCGATCGGTACCCCCAGGATACCGGTTATAACCCAAGAAATATGTATTGTCTTTCCTGCGACAAAATAAACTGATCTGCCTGTGATCTTTAATATGAAGGACGGGAGTATCCTATAGAAAAAGAAACGTGAAAAGGAGAAGAACACATACATTTGACACAATAATTCCCCACCCACTTTTCCAGGCTGTCAAACTCAGGCCTATCAACGGTTGGTTTTCAATTTCTGAATTAATCGGGAAATGAAATAAAGCACAAATATGTGCGGGAACAATTATTTCGTGAGTTTCTCAGAGCCATCAAATAAAACTTACCATTCTCGATGATTTTTCTTACGTTATTGAAAAACCCAAAATATCTGTGACAAAGCAAAACAAAAGAGTAAACGGAAGTTGACACTATTGACGCATGCGTATGATGACATTTCTATTTTTAAGTTTTAACTGTTTTCCCAATAGCATTTTCATTCGTCAATAATTCGGAAATCCCAATTATTGGACCAATGAAATATTTCCTTTCATATCGCTTTTAAATGTTCTGACTTCCTGTAACTTGGTCGCGCCAGAATCAAAACAAGAAAACTGTACAAAGACTCAATGATTCTGCAATAAAACGACAAAATATGTTCGTGAAAGATTTTAGAAAAGATTTTTACGATGTTATACAGCATCAGGTAGGTATTATTTTGTAAAATGTGTATATATACTGTCCGCATTGTGTCCATGGGTGGCATGACAGGCGGGTATGTCACATGACTTGGAGTTGGAATTGGGTGAAATAATTATATCAACTCAGGGCAGGCCTGTCAGGGATAATTTTCCACCAACGGATTATAATAGAAATAATAACATCGCATCTATTCAAATTCAAACCAACAAGCAGGACATTTTGCTGCTGTCAGGTGCCCCTCAAGTGGTGCCACTGTCTGGGATCTATCTATTAATAGTAATACTAATACTGCATCACCCCCTGACCTGTCGGGTATTATGTGCAGGCTTCCTGGGTAGAACCTGTACTAAGCAATGTGGGTAAAGTGTCTTGCTTAAGGACACAAGGAACATGGTGCGGACGAGGATTTCAGCACTATACCACTGAACCACGAACGCCACAAATTCAAAACTACAGTATTTCATGTCACGTCTGTTTTTTAAACATATCCTTCGTATATCAACTTCCGATGTATATCATCAATCTGTGTAATCCAGTATTTTGTGTTTGTAAACATAAAGCATTCCTGCTATCTGTCGAAGATGAAAATAGTGTGTCTCCTTGGCTGAGGGGTTAACGGCGGTGCATTGTAAACCTCGCCTCTCACAGCTGCTGAAAATGACGTAAAGCACCATACGAACAGATCAAACGTGATAATGAGCTTTTTAAATTTTAAGTGTTAAGTTTATTTATAAAAAACACACACATTTAAAACATTTATTTGATGTTAAACATAATTTATTTATTCTGAACGTACTGAATCCACATACAGCCAATTAATCGAATAATAGAATGTAACACTTTTGACAGTTGTCCCAATCCCAAATTCATACTGCGGATAAATACAAAAAGGACAAATTCTAGGGCGACTTAATCTTAAAACAGTGACAAAATCTCTAACTTGATTCCTGAAAATATCATTGTGTTCTGTCCTTTAATTATTTTATTGTGAATATTAATCCTTACCGTTAACATCCTTTTCAGAGGGTCTTGGTTTTGGTGGCCTTTGATGTTGATGCCCTGTGTGCGTGCAAAATACTTCAGGTAAATACATTTTACTGTATAACTTGTCAATGTCTTATAATAGTGCTTAATGTGTTTATGATTACCTTAGTGTTCTGAGTTTGGAGCCTGGATTTTTCTATTAGACAATGCTAGAATTTGTATTTAATTTTTCTGTCTGCAGAGTCAGTTACCTGATTATTGTCTACCAGGGGCACAAATTAGCGGTCGCCCAGTCGCCATTGGCGAGTAAAAAATGGTCTGGGCGACCAAAATTTGACTTTCACGCGCACAAGTGGCGACAAAAAATATTCAACCCAAAAAATCGGAAAAAGGGTCATCATTCAACACAAACATTTAAGTTCGAGGATTTTACCCCGCAGATTTTGCTTTGGTCCCGTGAACTACATACTGTTGGCCGAAATAGATAAACCCTTAACAAAATAATAACGAAACAAACGTTTGTTTTTATTTTTCCACTGCGGAAACGAGACAATGATCGAGATGTTGCGATGTACGTTTTCCCACAAAACTGCATGTTACGGTACTGAGCTTCGAATGTCAATGTAAAATTAGATGTGCAAGAGTTCAAGTAACATTTGCTGGTATAAAATCAACATTAAAACAGACATGGTAGTGTTTATTTTACACATGATCATAAATTCGTGTTATAATTTGAAGGGGAAATAATTAGGTTTCACTTCCGGTTTTTGGATCTTCTAAATTCTTTTGATTAATAAAATGCGATGCTTTTAGAAATCATCAGTAATAATAATATGGCAGGGAATCATGTTGATAAAAAAGGTCTTGTACATTAATTTTAAAACGCTATGTCAACATAAAATATTTATAACAAAATAAAACATTAATTTAATAATATCTTATCTTTTTTAATCTTTTATTGCAATAATTTACATATTCTAGTTGTGATCATTTATAACAGAATTCATTAACAATACTAGATAACTTGGACTTGTAATGATCAGTAATGTTGTTTATGATATTCAATAAACATGGAGTAAATGCATGTAATTGTTCATAAATTGTGCACCAGAGTGGTAAAATAAAAAAATATTTTGTTGGGCCCCTAACTTTTGGGCTGGGCCCCTAAAAATTCTAAGTCAGGGGCCCAGCTGGCTCCTAGCTAAATAGAGTAAGTCTGTGCCCCTGTCTACCATTATGTGATACTTTTGATTTACACCAAATCTTTTCATGGCCCATCACATACATATTTACCCTTGTCTGTCTGTTACATTCATAAGTATATGAATAAGTTTTGCATTCAAGTTTTTCATTAAGTTATTTCTCAGACATGGGAGGTGGTACAGCTTTCAAGCTTCACACATGTTTACATCTATAGGCTATATGACAGAAATATGTTCCTAACAAAAATAGGTAAGGCCAAAAATAAAATTATGTTTGTTTCCCCTTCCCGACCCATGCAAAAAAGGGTTGGGTAGGTAGGTAGGTAAAATATTTTTTTTATTTCATTTCTTTTATTTGAGATCAAAACTGGAATACATGCTACCTATAAGACACATTTAAGACGGTACCAAAAAAAAAAAAAAAAAAAAAAAAAAAAAATTCGCCAGTGTCGAAAAAAAAAAATTCGGGTCGCGGCAATTTCGGTGGGTCGGTCGGGAAGGGGAAACAAACATAATTTTATTTTTGGCCTAATATGAATGACCTTGATTTAATTTTTAGACATAATTTACTTTGAAAGTTTGAAGTGTTCATTTACATTGGAAGTTTTTTATTTTATGTTAAACGCTGCGGCTTAAGCAGGACATGCATCTATGTCCCATAGGTACAGTTTCTTGTTTTCCATAACACCTTGGTGAGCAAAACTGATGTATGCATTACCGAGTTATTGCCCTTGACAATGACACAATATGGGATTTTAGTTTGTTTAGATAATACATGGTTATGGCCCTTTTTCAATATTTGGTAATGAAAACCCCAGGGGTCGTGGGTTCAAATCTCACTGGAGGAATATTTTTTTCTTTTTTTTTATCTCCATAAGAAACCTTGGTTCATGGGTTCAACTTTTCTTCTTTTTCCTTTTTTTTTTCTTTTTTTTTTATTCCAATCAATTGTAACCACTGATCGATTGTAAATTTCAACTGATTGCCCATCACTGTGACAGATACTGTCAGAGTGGCAGATTAAAAACGTCACGTCAGCATTTGTATGTTTTCCGTTTCAGGCCCTTTTTCAGTGTGATCAGATACTATACACCATTGTGCCAGTTTCTGGTAAAGAGGACCTGGAAAGGGCATATATAGAGAACAGTGAGGGGGTAAGTAAAATGCGCATTTGTATGATTGTAAAAACAGCAATTATCTAGTATCTCTGACAGGGTTGGAGTGGAAAGATGCTTAAGTTGGCAACACCACACTTAACATATTCTAACTACACTTTAACTTAGGTTCAAGAGATATTTATAAGGGCATGTTCCTTGGGCTTTGATTCATAACAGCATTTTTTTGCACTTTTCGAAAATAAAAAACAATACAGCCGAACAAAATTATACCTGTTTACTGTAACATTGCTGAAAAAAATAGGGTAGGTAGGTAGGCATTTTATTTTATTTTTTTATATTTTTTTTGGCAAAGTTACATTTAAGGTGGCGATGAGCTTTGATGAATGGGAAAATGTGGTGTTTTAAAAACTACAATAGATAACAATATGAAATTGTGTTATGTTTTATTGTTTCCCGGGTCAGCTCCAACAGCAGCACATGAGCCCAATTTTATATCGATTATAGATGGCCTGGAACTCTGGGCATTTACCGACCTGTTCGTGGTAACAGTTCAACAATCGATTCTTTATATACGCCATAACATTGAGCGCTTCCATGTGCTTGAATTTTTGAAACTGTACAGCCAAAACAGCATTGGGAGTTTTATACCTGTACACCGTGTAACGTAAAATTCACACGCTGTCAAAACCGCACCGCAAAATTGAAAATTGCACCGTGATCTCGTGAATATTATTATTTTTTCAATATATTTATTTATTTTTTCAATAAAAAAAAGGAGTCTTTTTTTTTCAGGGTCGGTCGGATTACAGTAAACTCAGATATACTTTTATTTAGCCTGTAACCTAGGAATCACTAAATGCCATGCGTCTTGCATTATCCGCCGTCGTCGTTATCCTGGTCTAAAAAGCTTAAGATGAGCTATAACTTAAATTTGTTCATAAAACATTTAAAATATACACTCTTCTTGACAGTAATCACATGGCAGGGATTTTTTTCTATGAATAGTGAAGATTCCCTAGCCTGGCCATTTTATGGGGAAAAAAAGCGCAATAACTCAGGGCCCTCATTTGGTCATTTCTGCCGCCGTTATTCGGCGGCAGTCCCCCACCTGAAAAGTATCTTTTTTTTCCCCAAAAATTGATATTTTTCCCCCTCAGAAATTCGTAAAAAAAAAATCCGATTTTCAAGACGATATGCTCACGATGTCGTGTTTACCGGTTTGAAAAAGACGTTTTGATTATTATTAGACTGGTTTTAGACTGTTTATCGTGCACAGGACGTTTTAACTATTATCGGGCACTGACTCAACCAGATGCCCAACTGGACAGGGCAATAGGTTTTTTTCGGGATAAAAAGAAGAGAAGGGTTGACTTTTAATGTGGATCTCCGATGAAAACATGCCATTGATGGTTATTAAGTGGAGTTTTTTTATCAGAAAAAGAACCAGATGGTTGACGAATGTATGTTAATAAAGTGAAACGTGTTAATCAAACAGAGTTTTTTATTTGTTGTAAAAATTCCCCCCAGTTACAAAAATTCCCCTCTCTGAGGGCTGCGGGCCCCTTCCCCCAAAGTAGCGTGAGGGCCCTGTAACTGTCTGATTTGTGAAAAAATAATTGAATTGAGGTTTTAAGGCACACCAACACATGAAAGGTTATATGGCGCCTAACAGGAATGAACATGCCAGGCTCATCCTCCATGTACATCGAGATAAAATCTGGAGAATGGACCTAGAACCTTCTCACCTGCAGAACTGCCGAGTTGGTGCAAATTATATTGTAGACACTCCATTTACGCTGGAGCCACGTTTATTGTTTTTCTGCCACTGCTCTAGTGATGTGAACGAGATGGCACCTGAAACAATGCAGGGATCATGATGAAGACCTTTAAAGAGCATGAACAAAAAATGATAAAATGAACATTAATTTGTGGGGTTCTACCCCTTTGCCTTCCCCTCCGACGGGATCTGCAGTGACCCTATTCTTTGCCCCGGAACCAAACGGAGCCCCGGAACTTAATTGAAAGATTAATTGTTAAAAGCAATATTACGGTACTCAATACATGCATACATTGTTTTTATGGGAGGAGGACACTGTAAAACAAATGTACAATTATTCAGCATATGTTACATTTTAGATAAACTTTCTAATGTAAATGTATCCAAAACAAAACAATATTGAGAAAGTTTACCAATTTTTTTTTTTTTTTTAAATTGTGAAAAAAATAGGCCACAATTGTGAAATAAATGAGCTAGGCCTAAAAAAAATAATTGTGTGGTTCGGGTCACCCGACCCTACCTACGAATACCCGCCGACCCTGACGTTTTTTTGGTCCATTTCGAAAAGAAAAAAAATAACAATATAAAGTTTGTATGTACACAAGTGAAGAGCAAATAGAAAACAATTATAATTACAGTAATTATAGTACATAATTCAGTGCATCTTCTTTGTATTCATAAAAAACAATCCTTAAAAAAAATAATAAAAAAATACGACCTTCCCTACCTACCAATTTTGAACATGTTACCAGAACCACACAATTTTTTTTTAGGCCCTATTTTGAATTGTGAAGTAACCGTATTTCGGCCCCTGTTTTAGAAGGAAAAAAAGCCCTGCATGGCTTACATGCATTGCCTTTTTTTCAGAATAAAAGTAGTTCATAGGGATCACCTTTTTGGGTGTCTTGCAACTCGCTTCATTCATCTTTCATTGTTTTCCAGTTTCACATAAACACGACATTTGCTATAATTTTTATATTTCTTCATATTTCTTAACCAATTCGCAGAAAAGGGACATTTGCTATAATTTTTAATTTCTTCATATTTCTTAAAGGGACATTGTCCGTAACTTTTAGCTTATAAAACACCCAATAATTATGTTCGCAAACATTATACACTAAACATTATTCAATATTTACTAATTAAAAGCAAGATTGTTTAACGGAATTCAATCGCGGTACAAAAAAAAGCAAATCTACTTCGTGGGTTTGAACTCGCAGCCCAAACTCGCAGTAAAAATAAGTGTGCGTGAGCGTAAAGTTGTCGGAACTCGCTCCCGACTGAGCTAAGCGGGCTATACATATTACGCAATACATACTATGATAAAAACCTAGTGCGTTATTGAAGTCACGTGAACGCATAAAAGGTAAATATTGTGGGTCCCACTTTATTTACATTTAATAATCAAAACTTTTTTTTTTTCAAGCTCACGAATGTATTCCTACATACTTCTTAGGGTCTATCCTCATGTTTTCATGTATACATTTCAATGAATAACAGTCAGACAGTTATTTGGTTATGCTCAATATCTGCTTACTTACGGACAGTGTCCCTTTAACCAATTTGCAGAAAAGGCAAGCTATTCTACTCACCCTGCATCGGCATTACCCTTAGTTAACTTTTATTTGGTAAGCTCATATCTCAGAAACTGCCTGGCAGAACTCAGTGAAACTTCACACAATGACATGTATTCAGTAGAGATAGATAACTTGTCATGCGCAATTCACATAACTCTGCAGCCTATTTTGACAAAGTTATGTCATAATGAATGCCCGTTTTTATGCTTAGTCACTGTCTTGTTTAACCTTTTTCGGTAAGCTCATGTCAGAAACCGCCTGGTAGAACTCAGTGGAACTTCACACTTATATTCAGTATAGATAACATGTCACGGGCAAGTCACATAACTCTGCAACCTATTTTGACAAAGTTATGCCCCTTTTTAGCTCGACTATTCAAAGAATAAGAGAGCATGTAATCACGTCGGCGTCCCACATCAAGGTTTGCGTATAAGCTGTGTTTACAAGTCTATGTCTCTTACATTTCTTATCCTAGCACAACCAAATTTGGCCATGTGCTTCCTTATAGCATTGTCTTAAGGGCTGCATAAGTAATTTTGATCTCTGTCTCCCATGGAATCCAAATTCTGATCCTTAAAATGAGTCATTTCACATCAAATTTTGCATGTAAGCTGTGTTTTCAGGTCTATATCTTTTACATTTCTTGTCCTAGCTCAACTAAATTTGGGAACTGGTTTTCTTACAGTATGTTGTAAAGGGTTGCATATAAGTAATTTTGTCTTCTACAAATTCTGATGGCCCATAAAATGTGCAATAAAGGCAGATCAAGGTTTGCGTGTAAGCTGTTGTTTATATCTATTATGTCTATATCTCATAAAATATTTTTCTTTATGTCACCCACATTTTGGTTTGGGATTTCTTATAGCATTATTCATCTTATTCGTACTTCTCCCATATTGGGGCAGGGCTTTTTATTTTTTTCCCATTATTTGGATATTAAAATTTAAATTTGAAAGCAATACTGTCATCTGACAGCTCTTGTTTTATTCTGGTTATAACACACACTAATTGTTAGTCGTGTACATAAATAGATTGTATTTAATTGTGTACAATTTTTCTTGCAGATCAAACATGTGATAATGATAAACTGTGGAGCCAATATAGACATTGTGGAAGTACTACAACCAGAAGAATACATTAAATTCCATATATGTGACAGGTATACCACATTGTCAGTCCTGCTTAAGAGACCCACTCTAGTAAGACACCACCTGCTTTAAGAGACCAGTGTTTCAATTCCCAATTGTATTGTTTTAAATAAAAATGCACATGACCTGTATTACTTCAGGAGACAACCTCAAATTGAACATGTGAAAACTTATGTTAAGGCCAAAAAAAAATAGGTGTGTTTCCTATTGCATGGTCTTAAAAAATAGGGTAGGTCGGTAGGCATATTTTTTTTTGGAGCAAGAAGTGAGGTTCTACATGTATTTATACAAGTTGATGATACAACTGAAAGTTGCTCTGTGATGTCAGTTTACCTCGATATATTGTGATAAATCGTTGTTCAAAACAAATGTTTAGCCCGGGGGCCCCGTTTGGTCCCGTTTGGTTACGTGGCAAAGAATAGGGCCACTGCAGATCCCGTTGGAGGGGAAGGCAGAGGGGTAGAACCCCCGCCCCCACCCAAATTCATGTTCATTTTTTGTTCATGCTCATTAAAGGTCTTCATCATGACTCCTGCATTGTTTCAGGTGCCATCTCGCTGATATCACTAGAGCAGTGGCAGAAAAACTTTAACGTGGCTCCGGCAATAGAATTTGTAGCAACTCTGCAGTTCAGGGTGAGAAGGTTCTAGGCCCGTTCTCCATATTTTATCTCGATGTACATGGAGGATTAGCCTGGCATGTTCATTCCTATTAGGTGCCATATAACCTTTCATGTGTTAGTGCGCCTTAAAACCCCAATTCAATTCAGACCATTTTTTTTTTTTCATATTTCCTTTTTTTTTTAAAGAAAATTCATCAAAAGTTTTAGAGTCGACCCCTTAAAAATAGGGTCAGTCGGGCCACCGGAAATACAGGTATTTTTTTTCTGGCCTAAGAAGAAATGCAGATTTAAAAACTTTTAGTATTACAAAACATATTTTGATGAGAAAATGCACTTTGAAAGTTTACGCTAACCAAGGATTAAGCTAACTGATCTTTGAACAACTGGGCTGCTATTTTCTTACATTAAGCAATGTGCATGATATATTCAGATTCAAACTACTCGCAATGTATGCTTTATATTTTACCTGCAATAAATTAAGAGATTGTGTGGTGAGGGGTGGGTGGAAATAATTTGGGAAACCTAACAGTTCAGACAGGACAGTTGAGACCCAACACATGAGTAAGAATACCATACCTTATAATGAACATTTTGAGTATTTTTTGTCGGAAATTTAAAAATTAAAGAGATTCTGTATACCGGTAAATGTATTAAAGGAGGTACATGTGGATCGGTATAACCATTTAAAATTCCAGTAGAGAGGCGCAGTCGGTAGCGCGGCGGATTTGTAACCGGAGGCCCCGCGTTCAATCCTCCCTGGTGCCACTGAGTTCCGTCAGTGTGTTCTTGGGCAAGACACTTTCCCTCAGCCTCGTCCGTCGGATGGGGACGTAAACCGGGCGGTCCCGTGTATCGGTCTATCCTCCGAGCACGGAAAAGAACCTTTGGAATCTATTCGATAATAATCGTAGTGCAGGTTTCTGGAATCCTATGTATCCTTCCCCTCTCTCTGGGGCAGCTCTAAATAACCTATACTGTGTTGATGAGCCGTTAAACAACATTCAATTAATTCCAGCACAGACTAAGCTTTATTACTGATTTATATTCTCCTGTTCTGTTCTGTAGATTTATTTGTTTGTAAACCTCATTTTCTAGCCATTCATCTACAGTCAAACCTGCTCAAGAGACCACCTGTTTTAAAGGACCATCCTTTTCAGTTCCCAATTGTATTGCTTTTCAAGTAAAATGTACTTAGTATTAAGAGAACAACTGTTTTAAGATAAGACTTTTACTATTTTCTTTACTGGTCTGACTGGTCTCTATATGCAGGTTTAACTGTACCTTGTCTATTTCAGTCATCGTCCTGTAGATGTACATAATGTATACAATGCTGTACAGATAAGATTACTGATGCGGCCCACTGAACTGACACTGCCCATGTACGACGAGGTGTTCCGGGACGACGATGTACGTATCCATTCAAGGCTGTATTTTTACATCTATTGTTTCTTGTGTTTGATTGCTTTTGGTCCATCATGTACTGTGTTGTTCAAATACTTTTTATTCTGACCCCTAGTGTTTTAAAATTGGAACAGCGCCAGGACCCTTTAAAACTTTGAAATTCAGCCCATTCCCAATTGTAAAAGCCTTTTTCCAATTCTGATAATTCACAATAAATCTTTAAAAAAAAAACATTCTCGGAAACGCTTAACAATTTTGTATCAACTTTATACATGTTATAAATCGGGTTTTGTAGACTAGGTCAGTATGTTGCCTTATACATTCATGTATAAACTATTTATGCTCCAGTCGGATGACATGTATAAACTATTTATGCTCCAGTCGGATGACATGTATAAACTATTTATGCTCCAGTCGGATGACATGTATAAACTATTTATGCTCCAGTCGGATGACATGTATAAACTATTTATGCTCCAGTCGGATGACATGTATAAACTATTTATGCTCCAGTCGGATGACATGTATAAACTATTTATGCTCCAGTCGGATGACATGTATAAACTATTTATGCTCCAGTCGGATGACGTATAAACTATTTATGCTCCAGTCGGATGACATGTATAAACTATTTATGCTCCAGTCGGATGACATGTATAAACTATTTATGCTCCAGTCGGATGACATGTATAAACTATTTATGCTCCAGTCGGATGACATGTATAAACTATTTATGCTCCAGTCGGATGATGATTCTGGTAATGACAGTGACGGCTCGGAGAAGTCAGGAAAACGTAAACGGTTTGATGATGCTGCCATAGAGCGGCGGAGGGAGAAGAGGAAGTTTGAAGAAAATAGGTATGGATACCTGCATTTATTTATTGCAATTGTGTACTCCAGTGGTTAAGGTATTGTACTTATTAAATAGTGGCTTTGCGTTTGAGAGTTTTGTAGTTTCAGACTGTAAAAGCAACCACATACCGTCCCAGATTGAAAATCTTAATCTCACATCAGTTCTCAGTTCTAATGCACATCAATTTAATTACTAGAAATATAGGTTACATAAAGAGTAATTTTTTATGCCCCCACAGGGAGGCATATAGTAATCGCATTGTCCGTGCGTCCTAATTCTCAGAAACTACTGAAGTAAATTTCGTCAAACTGCACACAAATGTTTATCACAATGAGAAGGTGTGTTGCGCGCAAGAATCATGACCATATCTCAAAGGTCAAGGTCACACTTGAAGGTCAAAGGTAAAAAAATCATGAAAAAATGCATGTCTCATCCATTACTTGGAAAGTACTGAAGGTAGTGGTGTCAAACTGCACACAAATGTTCATCACATTGAGAAGGTGTGTCGCGCACAAGAATCATGTCCGTGTTTCAAAAGGTCAAGGTCACACTTGGAAGTCAAAGGTAAAAAAATCAGGGAAAAAATTCATGTCTTAGCCATTACTTGGAAACTACTGAAGTGAGTTGCCTCAAACTTCACATACATGTTCATTACAATGAGAAGGTGTGTCACGCACAAGAATCCTGTCAGTGCCCAGGCCTTTTTTCTTTATATAACAGACGCGGTTCAACAAGTTGTCAGTTGCTATAAACAATAATAGTCACGAGTGACTTGTTTTTACCGTTTTTTACAACTTACAGGTTACTCGAGTGCGGCACTATGTCAAATACTTAGCATAAGCGCGGCTGTCAATTAGTGGAATGTTACTTTAACTTTTTCACATAATTGGAGAAGCTACACGACACAATATGTAAATCAGACGCAAAAAGAACTTCTTTCCAAAACAATTGGCAGGTGATCATAGCAATGTCAGTGTGTCATCTTCTCTATCAAAACATTATGTCGGTCCCGCATCATGTGATTCTGAGCAAATCCATAGTTCCTCGAATCAGGTCAGAAATTTGTCAAAGCGTGACAGAGTGCCTAAGAAAGTGCCCACTTCTCCTCCCAATAAAAAAAATGTGAAACATATGACCATTATCAGTCAGAGCTCTAACCTTAAAACAGTAACAAGTTTTATAACTGCTGGAAGTTATTAAAATGCCAAATTATTATCTCCCTTTGGTTTAGAGTAGCAGATACTTTTCCCTAATAACCATTTGTAACCTAAATCAGTTAAGAGATCATTTGCTAATAAATTGAAATAGTTGACAAATGTGCAGTGTTTATTTATGTCTGAATACTTATTATCAAGGATAAATACATCTTCATCAAGATCCAATTAGCTGTTGTTCACTAATTGTCATGTTGATCGTACAAAATGATTTTTAATGAATTTTATTGCATAACAGTAGGTAACTTGAGAGGCTTTGCGCATTGGATTTTCATCGATGCTCATAGAATTTTATTGCATGGTTGTAAAGTTGAATAATCACTCTACCTGGAGAAAATTACATATATACAGGGAAAAATTCTGTACAGAAGATAGAATGCATCTAAACTTGAATGATTTTGTGGTAGTAACTGATTCTGGTTACTATACCAGTTTTAGTGAGTTTTTCAAAAACAGTCACAGGTTATGAAAAACGTAACTTTTAAGGTTAGAACTTTGACTGATTAAGGAAGTTTGAAGATGATTTTCAACAGTTTCTCCAGGAATTCAAAGCTAGAAGACCAAGGAACATGCCCTTATTAATATCTCTTGAACCTAAATGTAGTTTGAATATTAAAACATGAAAGCTGATGGTTTTGATTTTTTTCCTCCTTTTTCAAAATATCGCGCATTTTTCCCCCCAAAAAAGGCTAATGGCTGCTTCCCATAATTCAGAAAAAAAGGCCTGGTGCCTCTAAAGTCAAGTTCACAGTTGGAGGTCAATGGTAAAAAAGCGTCAAAAAATTCATTTCTCAGCCATTTCTTGGAAACTACTAAAGTGAGTTGCGTCAACCTTCACACAAATGTTCATCACAATAAGGTGTGTCGCGTGGAAGAATCATGTCAGTGTCTCAAAGGTCAAGGTCATAGTTGGAGATCAAAGATCATTTTTGCATGTCAGCCATTAGTCCAAAACTACTGAAGGACATTAATGCGTCGAACTCACACAAATGTGCATCACAATGAGAAGGTGTGTCTTGTGCAAGAATCATGTCAGTGCCTCAAAGGTCAAGGTCACAGTTAGGTAGATAGTTTGCAATTGGGGCATCCGTGTCCCATGGACACATTTCTTGTTTCTCTTCCAATTCCAATTCATGAGTGCCACCATTTAGTTAAGGGTTTTAGTATTGCAACCAGAATGGTTTATATTGTTATAATCTGATAGGCAAATATTAAAGCGGAATATGCGATTATCCGGTATGCAAACATTTAAGATTATTAAACATTCTTTTTCATATAATGTAATAACGCATGGGTTCCAGAATTTCTTTCTTCTTTAAAACTAAGCATCTTTTTCTTTTTTCCTCTGTTTTAGAACTAAGGTTTTGTTCGATTATATGCAGTTTTCCACATATGGAACCTCGGTAAGTACATGTAGAAATATCTGTGTATTCGCTGATGATATAATTATTGTACAAAAAAAAATGAGTTTAATATATCATAAATTGGTGGAATGGATCAGGAAAAATATTATTTCAAGTTTAGAGACATTATAGATTGGTCAGGGGAATTTGAGGTTTTGAGATTTTAGGGAAATGTGTGAGGGAAGGTCAGAACAATTTGAAATTCTAGAATCACTGATTTGAAACATGCTTTTAAAACCATGGCTATGGCAGTCATTGATCTAGGCATACTATTATTGGGTTGATTTAAATTTATATGTCCTGGCTCCGGTTCCACCAACATTTACTTAGCTCTACTTAGCGTCTTAAAAACTTAAAAACTTAAAATCCTTAAGTGTTTAAGTAAAGTACGTGAAACGTGTTCCACCAACGTATATTCGATACTTAAATAATTAAATTTAAGTAAACTGCCTTATATACTTAACGATTTCTAAAGTCGGCGTTGGAGGTGACTTACCGAGATACTTAAAAACTTAAACACGTATAAAAGAGCGTCAGAATTGTCTAATGATATTAGAATTATTCGATTTCGTTTAACATAAATCTTTATAATTGTCCCAGCATACTTAGCGATTTACTTACGTAAGTTTTTAAGTATTGTCAACTTAAATGTTGGTGGAACACAATTTCGCTAAGAATTCCTTAAATACTTAGTTAATTATTTTGATAAGTTTTTAAGTAAAACTTAACGAAATGTTGGTGGAACCGGAGCCTGGAAATTTGACTTTTGTTTTAAATGGGCAATTTGAGATCTGCTTTATGGAAACATGTTTTGCTGTACTTCCAGTCACCATACTAGATAATAGAATGCTGTGCTCTTAGAAAATATAAAAAATGGTATGTATATATATGATATATATACATACCGTTTGCTTATTTACATATATATATAGTATCGCTTTGCTTATTTATGTATATGTAACGTTTCCCTTTCTTCTAAGTGATATCTATATATGTACCATTTGCTTATTTATATGTATGTACCGAAAATAAGCAAATGGTACGTATATATGATACTGTTTGCTTATTTATATATTTGCTTTTCTTCTAAGTGATGTATATTATCGTACCATTTGCTTATTTTCTAAGTGCACAGCAGTCAATGTTTGTTAGTATTTCTGCTTTCGTTTTCATTGGAGGCCGCAGTAGCCAAGTTGTAGATAGCAGGTTGGAGTCTCGTTGGCACCACTAGGTTCATTGGTGTGTCGGTAGGCAAGTCACTTCCCTTAGTCTTGTAAACTGGGCGGTCCAGTGTAGCAGAGTTTTACCTTCGAACATGTTAAAGAACTATAGGACATTAATTGACGATAGGAGTACGGCATGGTTCCTGAATTCCTATGTGTCCTCCCCCGACTTGGAGGGGGCTCGAAAAAATAAAAATGTGTTTATGCTACCATTTAATTTGACCCATGTAAAAAAGTCAAGAATTACCCTTAAAATGTGTTTTCCACTTACATGTATTAACAGTCTGCATTGCTGATGTTTGAGTTGGCCTGGAAGATGTCCAAGGATTCTAATGACCTGCTATGGTTGTCAATCATTGGGGTCACAGACCAGTACATACATTACAAAACTCCACGAGAAAAATACATAGAGGACGTGATGGCACTGCAGTCTCATGTCTCCCGTCTCAATCACAGGTAAGACAATATACCCAGTAGGGTAAATATAGAGGACGTGATGGCACTACAGTCTCATGTCTCCCGTCTCAATCACAGGTAAGACAATATACCCAGTAGGGTAAATATAGGGTTAACTGGACTGAATTTTAATGCCCCCATAAAACAATCGTGTCTCAGACATAACTTTGAAAGAAATGAAGTGATTTTCATGAAACTCGGCAGTTGTTGGTGGAATTCCTTGTTTAATTTAGCTATAGTATATCCGTCGTTAATGGCCGCAACTTTGCTTAATGCCAACGCCTTAGCGACTAGTGAACGTTTAAATGTTAATTGATGTGTTAATGACCTGATTTGCAATGGGTTTTATAATAATATGCACTATTTAATAGTCCCAAATACTTGGATGTTAACCATTTTAGAAGATCTATTTATAGAAAGTTTTTTACAATTCCCCTGTTGCCTAGACATAGATTCTTGTACAAAAAGAATAAGGTTCTCTCTTAATATCAATTATTTTAGTTAAAATACTTTTTTCTTACCACTCACAAGATTTCCACCAGTTGTACCAGAGTTAACGGTGGTGCTCTGAATGTAATTTTCTTAGATTGTTATGTTCATACTCATAAATAATATTTTCTTCCTAAGCAAAAATCCCTTGGTTTCACACATTCATAAGGATTCCATGACTAAAATCTCCATGTCAGACTGTAAAGTCAGTTCTACTGCTTTCAGTCATGTATACTATATATATAGAGAAAAACACAAAGGGATATTTCATTAAAACATACATGGGACCCCAGGGAGGCACTTTTGAACACCCACCATAGATGCAAAATTGAGTTTGAAGAACCAAATTTCAGAAAATAGGGTTCACCCATAGATGTTTAATATTAAATTGCCTTCCAGGGCAGGGCTGTCTTTCTACCATGGGGGAATGGGTCCGGGTCCCCTAGAGGGGGTAATTTTCGCTTCAATTTCAGTATTAAAAAGGGGGAATTTTGCATGAAAGTTCAAACATCCATAACACATTATGATATCATCAATATAAAATGAAATCATGCTGATTAAATAGATATATAACACTAAATAGACAAATAAAGCAAGGACTCAAGCATACAATAACACAATTTTATTGTTGTTTATGCCAACCAATATACATTTAACAATAAATGGGTTCAAAACAGACTTGAAAAATATGTATGTTGACTAGCTGTAAGAGTTAGACTATGTTCAAAAAGTACCAATGACAGTTATGTCATTTACTTTGTTCTACTTTCTTCAACACAAGCACAATTAACACTTAGTTCTCTTAAAATTCTAGCCTTTCAGTTTATTTATTTTTATTTATTTTATTTTTTCAAGGGGGGAATTTTGACACTGAGGTGGGTGAAAAAAAGATACCGAATAACGGCCCCAAAAGACAGCCCTGCAGGGGGTCTTTTAATAGAACAGCCCAAATGTTAAAGTGACACTGCTAAACTAAAGTCGTTTCTGTCTGTTATTTACAGAACCTTTTAAATTAGTACCTCAGAATTTTTACTCTATTACCGGACTTGACAGAATTGAGAAGTTATAAAAAATAGTAGAATGCACGAGACAATGACTATCCATCACGTGCATGCATCCATGTATTTTTCAGGGATGATGAAGACATTATTTCGATCAACTGTTTAAAGATACAGTATGACGACGAGCTGCAGTTGACGATGTACCGACACTGGTCCTTGTTCGACAGCATCTGTCACTCGATCAACATGGCCTGTAAGTTTAAGGTCTGGACGCTTAAAGGACAGAAGAGGCTGCACGAGTTTTTAGCAGAAATGGGGTAAGATTTTGTATGATACCTCTTTATAATTATGAATCTAACATAAGTTTATTAAAATACTCAGTGCTGATTGATCGCTGATCGAAAATTTTATACGTCAATACGTTTGACGTCAGGAACGTCATTTTAAATCCCAGAAAACGTCAGATGCACAACAGCTATAAAATGGAATGAATTATTTTTAGTGATGCTACGTTCTTTAAATAGGATGAAGCTGTAATTCTTCTCGTTTGATGTTGAGGGATATGCATAACATGTATTAAAGTTATGAGAATGCGTTCGTATTTTGTGCAATCTCTCGACAAAATGTGTATCATGATGCATTATTAAAAATATGTGTCAGATAAGAAATAATATATTTCTAGCGTGTTTACATTGTGTGAGATCAAAACCTGGTGTTTGGGACTTGAAACACATCAAAACCGCGGGCCTGCAGCCCTTGGTATCGATGAACATCAAGTCCCACCTACCAGGTATTGATCTGGGACAATATAAACCCGCTGGAAAATATTTTATTTATTAATACAAAAGTACACTTATTGGTGGCTAAGGTACAGAACCTATTGTTCGAGGCGCTTGTTTCAGCCAAAAGTTTTTAAACATTAACATGAATAATATTAACAATATGTACATAAATTATATATCTGCATTGGAACTGGCATTTTTAGTGGTAAATAAAAATATCTTAGTTTTGAAAAAGTACTTGTGTACTGCTAAATATAGTCGCATATATTGTGCTTATTGATGTATACATTTCTGTACAGAAGTGAACATTCACATGCGTTAGCACATGTTAGTTTGAAATATGCAATATGCATTTTCAGGATGGATAAACCAAATGTACAACAATCCTCCATCTGCAAGGATCATTCAATATCAAAAAAAATAATATGGCTTTGAAAATTTAACCTCCAGTGGAAATGCATGTCGGTATTCAGCAGATTCCATACTGTTTGTTGTAAATAATGCAATATTTACAGTGTTTGAGCTGTGAAATGTGTGTTTTTCGAGCTTTCAGAGGCTTTGTGATGGAAATATCTAAATCAGGTAATTTAATGAAAATCTGGTTTCTAGCTCCTTAGTCGGGACTTTTTTTCTGAAAAGGGGGAAGAGACCCAGGCCCTTCAATAGGGGGGAAAAGCGTGATTTTCGAGTTAAAGGGGATTAAACACTGCGATTTTGAGATATAGGGGAAACAGTGTATTAGGCAGGAATTGAAGATGTGGGTGTGCAAATATGCAAAAGAGGTACATTTTAGATAAACTGTCTTCTAGAAATGTATCCCAAACATAATAATGTTGAGAAAGTTAGAGGGGGAAATAATGTTAAGCAAAACAAAAGTTGCCTGTTCTGCTAGGGGAAGGGGCTTATATGGGCCGAATATCGGCCCCTGTTTATGAAGGGAAAAAAGCCCTGTTAGTGTTATTATCCGACAGGTCACACAGGTGATACGGCAAAGTATTAGTGGTACGCCAACTGAATCATATTCTATGCAGCTTACCAATAATGAGACCCAGTTATGACTAACTCACTCCATTGCAGATGGACATGTCTGGTGGGAAACGGCATCTCATCTCCGTCTGAGGTTGCTGTCTCAATACTACCAATTATGTGTTAACGGGACGGTAAAACCTCATTTAATTTCCATTGCAGGTTACCCCTAACGCAGTGTAAACAGAAGTTTTCCTCCATGGATTCTAGTCTCAAAACAAATATACGTACCATGATGCAAGAAAACATGAATAAATATGGGTAAGTTTATTTCTTAAACGCAACATACACATAATATGATGGATGTGAAAAAACGTGATTGAAAAAGGTTTGTTACATTAATTTTGTTGTACATTTATTGTATATATTTCTCAAAACTTTTTAATGGGGAACCTTTAAAGGAAACCATGAATAAATACAGTAGGTTTATATTTATATTTTATGGCTAGTAATTACAAAGGGGCAAGGTTTGTCATCAAATTTTGAAAATGTTCAGTTGGTCCCTGCATTATCTGAAATGCTCCTATGCCATTGATTTAAGCTATTTATCCAACAATATAAAAATCTTCAAGTTTTCAATGTCAAATATTTGCAGATTGGTTGATGAAGATGTGATATTACCGTCCTTTTTTGCCCAGTATGGCTTTAAAAACAAGCTGTGTGCCACAGATGTGGCCCATGTCGCCTCGGCCATGTTGGAAACAACAGTAAGTGGTAATTATATTATATATAAGCATATTCCACTCGCCATGACGAGTACTCATTGATACAGGATGAGTAGAAATTCAGATAAATTCTTTAACAATTTATCAATTTGACCATTCAAATTTTACGTAGGACGAGTAACTCAGAAACAAATTTTCCTGCCCTGGTCTCGCTAAATTCATTATTACACACCATGGTGTATAGTGTGTTTGCTTTTGGAAAAAAATACATTCAGACAGTAACATTCAAAAGATACCATTTCCTGTGGTATGTAACTATTGCTATTTACATGTGAGTCGTAACCATGATATAAGGCGCACAATATACGGCGCGCCGTAACCACAAGTTACGGCTGATTGTAGACCCGCATTTTAGACGACACCCCAATGATTATTTTGCACTTGACATTCAAGTTTACTTCCTGAATATTCGATTTGGAGAAAGTATGATCTTTTTAATAAAATGCAAAATACCCCTTCTTTCTTCATTTAGGAATAACCCTAAAAACAATTCACTTCTTTCAAAAAATCACTTCAATGCATGATCATTAATTTCCAAAATTCACTTCCATACATGGGCATGGGTATCCAAAATATGCTTCTATGCCTGATCATTAATTTCCAAAATTCACTTCCATAAATGGGCATGGGTATCCAAAATACGCTTCTATGCATGATCATTAATTTCCAAAATTCACTTTCCATACCTGGGCATGGGTATCCAAAACATGCTTCCATGCATGATCTTTAATTTCCAAAATTCACTTTCCATACATGGGCATGGGTATCCAAAATACGCTTCTATGCATGATCATTAATTTCCAAAATTCAATCCATACAGGGGCATAGGTATCCAAAATACGCTTCTATGCATGATCATTAATTTCCAAAATTCACTTTCCATACATGGGCATGGGTATCCAAAATATGCTTATATGCGTGATCATTAATTTCCAAAATTCAATCCATACAGGAGCATAGGTATCCAAAATACGCTTCTCTGCATGATCATTAATTTCCAAATTCACTTTCCATACATGGGCATGGGTATCCAAAATACGCTTCTATGCATGATCATTAATTTCCAAAATTCAATCCATACGGGCATAGGTATCCAAAATACGCTTCTGACTCAATCCGGCTTATGTGCGACAATTGATGTCTTCAGGTTTTAAAGCAGCATACACTAAACTATTTACACAAAATCTTATGTTGTTTTGCAATTTGATCTGCGTCGTACATTTATAATTTTGTTAAATAATGTTAAATTAAACAAATTCTTACTCAAAATTGAGTACTCGTTCAGAAAATAATAGTAGATAATTATTGACTAGAGTGCGTTTGTTTGTATTAAGGTATCATGCTCATGAGTATTGTCCCGAAAATTGCATACTAATTATACAATAGTGGTTTCATTAACACTCACATTTTTTCAAAACTATAATAGTTGTACTCACGAAAATTTAGATTTTAGTCACAAAAAGGTATTGGAGTAATGAAATAAACCCAAATAACAAATATTTCAAACTTTATTTTTCTCTATTAACATGCTGTCAGTGTCGCACATTAGCCGGATTGAGTGTTCTATGCATGATCATTAATTTCCAAATTCACTTTCCATACATGGGCATGGGTATCCAAAATATGCTTCTATGCGTGATCATTAATTTCCAAAATTCAATCCATACAGGAGCATAGGTATCCAAAATACGCTTCTCTGCATGATCATTAATTTCCAAATTCACTTTCCATACATGGGCATGGGTATCCAAAATACGCTTCTATGCATGATCATTAATTTCCAAAATTCAATCCATACGGGCATAGGTATCCAAAATACGCTTCTGACTCAATCCGGCTTATGTGCGACAATTGATGTCTTCAGGTTTTAAAGCAGCATACACTAAACTATTTACACAAAATCTTATGTTGTTTTGCAATTTTAGACAGAGTAAAATGACCAGAAAAGAACGATATATAACTTGGACGGGTTTTCATTGTTATATTTTATATAAATCAAGTCTGAAGTTCATATGTTAACAGAAATTAAATGTCTTTGCCAAAAATCGTGTTCTTAATTTGTGGTTCTTTTAGAAGGATGTTAGGTTTTTAACATTGCTTACCTTTCAAAAAACGTAAATGCGTTGCCATTACTTGAAAAGAAACAGCTTTTGGTGGTAACGATCGTCATTTCTCTAAAAATATCTGATGTCCGGATGTCTTCGAAAATGAAACCAGTTACGAGGCCTATTGTTTAAAATGCCTGTATGGATGCAAGGTTGTTATAATTGTTTGTTTTTATGTCTTTAAAATAAACTTTTCATGTTATTCTGAAGTTAAAACAATACTTTACCGATCTCATTTTGTATTCAAGTTGAAGAATTGATATCAAATTTCAAAATTATTGGCGTAATAGTTTAAAAACCATTTACGAGTCAATCATATAATTTAGAAGCGAGTACACTTGCTAGAGTTGGACAAGAAAGCAAATTGTTGAAAACATTAAAAAGGGGTTATGTTTTACTAAAAATACTACTGTTATTATCTTCAGATTATATAATTCGCCATCAAAGCAATTAAATTGTATTTCACAACCATTTACGAGCCACCAGTTACGAGTCAAGAAAAACAGTTATGATGGTTCCAAATCGTTTCTTTCCGCTTAAAACATTCTTTTCGATTCTTTTCGGTCTAATGACGTCATATGTGAGATGCACATGACGTAATAACTTTGGATCCGCCATTTTCTCGAACTTGTTTTCCACAATAACAAAGAAGCGAAGGGTAAGTGTATTTCTTTGTGTTTTATTTGTAATATTCATGTTTAATCCTGGAATTTATAAGGAAGTTATTGCATTTAAAGACTAAATATGCATAACTAAGTAAAAAACATTAAATACCAATAAAGTTTATGAAATAAATGCTGGTTAAGTTGTGTCCCGTAAATGGTCGTTTCGTCCCGTAACTGGTCAGATTTTGAATTGACGTTTCTACTGAACATTGTACGTTTAGAAAAGATCTTTTGGTGTTTATCTTTGATTTTAAGGGATAAAGAATAATAATACAGTAATAATATACCATTATAATGTTACAAACTGATGCATTTATAACAAAAATGTTCAAAAATGACAACTGAACAATATCTCTATTTTGTAGAATGGCGAAGTCAAAGGCCCAAAGGATAAAGGAGTATCGAGCAAGAAAGAAAGCAGGAATTGGGTGAAGAATGGCTAAAGCGGGAAAACCAGAGAGTAAAGGGGTATTTCGTTCCAATATCAGAGTTGAGCGAAGAGAAGCAAACTCATAAAAGACAATTAAGCAAGAAGCACTGTGGAACATATAGAAAGAAACGTAAGACAGTAGCCCGTGAAGAAAGCACACAAGAGGTTGGAGAAAGCAGTCAAGATATTGATTCATTTGAAGATGAAAACGGTGTTTCAAGCAGTACTGTCAGTACAACAAATAAGCAGTATACACCTTTAACAGTTAAGATGAATTTTGGGACACCAAAAGAATCAAGTAGACAATCACGTGGGCGAAAATGAGTGTCAAGAGCGCTGGCCAAACAGTACCGAAAAAATGAGACACTGCAAGATGAAAACGAATCATTGAAGAGAAAGCTCAACACAGTGCGCAAACGGTTGAATCGATTAGAAAACAATCAGAGAAAGACACCATTGACACCAAGAAGTAAATCAGACAAGTTATTAAGAGATGCTGGAATAGAACCTAAACATGTTCCAGAGATCAGAAAAAAGATGCTGTTTGCTGAGTGTTTGAGTGAAGAAATCAAGGAGGCAAAGAAAGCTAACAACCAAAATGTAGTGATGAGAGTCGTGTCAGGCAAGATTATAAAGAAATACAAAATGAAGAAAGCACTTGGCACAAGTACACTTCTTGATCGTAGGAAGCTGAACAACTTATCAAAATCAGTTGCACACATGAAAAAGCGCACAAGGAACGCTATGATTAATAACACCATAACAAGAGAAATACACGAATTCCTATCAAGAGATGACAACTCCAGATTGTTACCAGGAAAAGCAGATGCAATCAAAGTAGGATCAGATAAAGTTCAGAAGCGTGTGCTGAACGATTACATGTATAATTTACACACAAAGTTTCTTGCTGAATCAACTTACAAAGTTTCGCGTTCTACATTCTATCATAAGAAACCTAGATCAATAGCGCATGTGAATTTCACATCTAGAAGCGTTTGCTTGTGCCAAAAGCACCAAAACTTTGCTCTGAAGTTGAGGTGTTTGAAGAACTATAAAGTAACAACAATCACCAGTCCTGATAGATTTATGCAAACGCATAGCAATGAAGAAGAACTTAATAAGGTTTTGGACAAGATACAGGATACCAATGTGCGCTATCAAGAGTGGAAACGAATGAAAATGAAAGATGGAAAACAAAAGATGAGAGTGGTCGACTTGGAGCTTCCAACAGAAGAGTTTAAAGCAATGATGAAGAGAACATACACAGAGTTTGCAAGTCACATTCACAAGGTAGTAGAACAGTACAAAGGTGTGAAAGTAATGAAGGAAAAATTGCCAGCTAACCATATCCTAGTCCAAATGGATTTTAGTGAAAACTACTGCTGCCAGAATATGGAAGAGATACAAAGCGCGTATTGGAACGCCACAGCAATAACTCTTCACCCAACGGTTATGTACAAAAGAAAAGTAAACGGAACCATTGAACACAAAAGCATTGTATACGTTTCAGAAATATTACAACACAACGCTAGTATGGTATTGGCCATTGTCGAGAAAGTGATTGCTTCCGGTAAGATGTTTGTAGACAAGTTGGAAGCAATACATTTTTGGACTGATTCGCCAACTAGTCAATATCGAAATAAGACAATTTTCAACTTCATAAGTAATCTCGAAAAGTCACATGGCATAACTGGTTTCTGGCAGTTTTTCGAGAGTGGACACGGGAAAGGGCCATGCGACGGCATTGGAGGCACTACGAAACGCAACGCGGATAACGCAGTAAAGCAAGGGAAATTCATTATACAAGACGCTGGGGATTTCTTCAAATGGGCAAGTCAAACTGATAGTCAAATTCAGTATGAGAAAATAGAGCAAACAGAGTTCGATCAGAGTCAAGTAAGAGTTGAGAAAGAAAACATGAACATAAAACCAATTAAAGGTACAATGAAGATACACAGTGTAGTTGCAACTGCCCCAGGCATTGTTCGAACAAGAGAAACAACATGTGTATGTGAAAACTGTTTCAAAGACAATGGATTTGTTGAAAACGATAAATGCCTATGGGTTACACAAAACTTAATGAAACCCGTCCGAGAAGTCCAAAACAACCAAGATGAAGATGACAATGCAGAAAAAATGGTTGATTCGGAATCTGAAACACATGATGATAATGTAAAGAACCCTGAATACCAGATAATCAGAGAGAACCTGAAAGAAAATGAGTATGTAGTTGTTGTGTATAATGATCACCGTTACATAGGTCAAATTACAGAAATAGATGAGGAGGATAACGAGGTAGAGGTTAACTGTATGGAAGAGTGTGGTAAGGTCAGAGGTCGTTACAGATGGCCAAGAAAAACAGATAAGATATGGCTTAACAGAAACGATGTATTGAAAGTTATCGAGGCTCCTACAGCCACAGGAAGAACACAAAGAATCTTCAGTGTTGATGAGAACATACTTGAATTTATGTTGGCAAAGTATTAGAAGCCCAGATTCAATGACCATTTACGGGACACACAGTTTCCATATTGTTCACGATTGTTATAAACTTTAGTCACTAAGTTAGCGTTATCTTTCTTTGTACAAATGTTTCCTTAAAATAGGACAGTTCTCTTATTCAGTTTTGCTGTTGATATTTCATAATTAACAGCGCTTATATGACGTCAGTGCTATTCATTGATTAAAGCGATCAATTTTGATGAACTTTAATGTATATTTATGCTGGGTACAGTATTGAAATAGCACAAATTATGATGTTTTGCATTTGTTTTAAACTAAGGTACAAAGTATGTTTAAACACGTTGTTAAAGAAAATATAAATATGTTTGATTTGACTTAAATGGTGAATAGCAATTTACGGGACGTTTCTTAACCATTTACGAGTCCTAAATTAAAATCAAAATAATGTTTGACCAAGATATATTACATTATTACATTTTGCATGGCTTTTTGATCTTAACTTTGATAAATGTATTTTCTTGTTTCTTAATAGTTTTGTTCCTATTTTTTCTTTTTGTTAAATCGAAACGAGCTGTATTGACAACATGCTTTACTTTCTGTAACATAGTTGACAATTGATCTGCGTCGTACATTTATAATTTTGTTAAATAATGTTAAATTAAACAAATTCTTACTCAAAATTGAGTACTCGTTCAGAAAATAATAGTAGATAATTATTGACTAGAGTGCGTTTGTTTGTATTAAGGTATCATGCTCATGAGTATTGTCCCGAAAATTGCATACTAATTATACAATAGTGGTTTCATTAACACTCACATTTTTTCAAAACTATAATAGTTGTACTCACGAAAATTTAGATTTTAGTCACAAAAAGGTATTGGAGTAATGAAATAAACCCAAATAACAAATATTTCAAACTTTATTTTTCTCTATTAACATGCTGTCAGTGTCGCACATTAGCCGGATTGAGTGTTCTATGCATGATCATTAATTTCCAAATTCACTTTCCATACATGGGCATGGGTATCCAAAATATGCTTCTATGCGTGATCATTAATTTCCAAAATTCAATCCATACAGGAGCATAGGTATCCAAAATACGCTTCTATGCATGATCATTAATTTCCAAAATTCAATCCATACAGGGGCATAGGTATCCAAAATACGCTTCTATGCATGATCATTAATTTCCACATTCACTTTCCATACAGGGGCATAGGTATCCAAAATATGCTTCTATGACTGATCATTAATTTCTAAAAATAGAAAAACGGTTTTTGCTCAACTTTAGTTGGGAATGAGATATTGGGACGAGACTTGCTGTGTAGGTACTTTATATGGAAAGGAAGCTTGGGATTGCATTTGGGTGTTACTGGGGTCAAGGTCACTGTTACTAAATATAGAAAAAACGGTTTCCTCTCAATAACTTAACTTCAGAATGAGATATTTTAACGAAACTTGCTGTGTATGTAGCTTATATTTGACTTACTAACAAATCTTTTCTTTCTTTACAGTCTTCATGCATTTATGTTTGTGATTCACGTGTCATTCTGTTTAGTCTATATTGTACACTGTTTATATCACTTTAATACTAGAACTTCAACAACTTCATTTATGTGTAATTTGCTGGGTTTTTTTTGCAGAAAAATCTTTTGTTATTTTATTTTCAACTTACCAGTACCGTAATAGCATTTCAAATGGAAAACCTGTTTTTTTGTGGAATTTCCACGTTTCTTGTTAAATAATCAGTTGTCAGAGGATCTTACATGAGTGCTTGCTTAATATTGAATTTATTAAACGAGTTTATAAAATTATATGATATGAGGCTGTGAGATTCTGTTTATCACATAACTCTAAAAACAACAACATAAGCAACATTTATTAGTGTAGCTGCCTATATATAACGTGGTACAATGACGTTGTATGTTTGTATGATGATGTCGTATGTTAACTCAATCTTCTCCGTACGACGCTGGACAACGGAACTACGTCGTCAATTTCTGTAATCAAGTATTTTAACGGTTATGGAAATTGATGTAACAATTCAGGGCTGAATGAAAAGGACCGAACGATGATTCAGCCTTCATTTGCATATTTATTACACTAGTGTAATATGATAAATGTATCATGGTTTTAGTACACTCCCACACCACAAGTTATGTGATAATTCAAAATTTAACTTACTAAAATAAGAGTAGGATACTGTGTACTGCTAAATTTAGTCTGATATGCATGTATATGTATTTTTGTGTATAGTATACATGTACCGTGTAGCAATACCCCTATTTTATTTTTGATGCATAATGTTGTATTGACAGGACAGAGGTAATACCCCAACAGACTGCTTTCTCAAGTCTCTAGATGTACTCAATCGGTGAGTGAATTATATTTAACTACATTTTATTTATGTGCCTTCAAAGTGATTGGTTTTAAAAGAGTTTTTGGAGGTGGTCACTCTTTTTGCAAGTATTTTATCGAGAGTTTTATCTCACATACATGAAAGTGAATGTAAGCTTTTACTATACGCCAGTGTGATGTTGTCATCCGGCATAATCATTTAAATTCCCTGTGGTTAAAGTCCCTGTCCAGCCATCAGCAGGCACATTTTACAATAGATGTGCACCGTTTCTAAACCTACTGACAACAAGGTATATGTATAAATGTTGTTTTTTTCAGAATCCAAACTCTATAGATACAATATGAATGGCTTTTAAATAATAAGCCAGGCCAAAAATGTAATGTCGAATTAAAGAGTTACCAAATCATAATTCATTTTACACGTATTCCATCACAGGTATTTTAAGAACCCATGGAAAGACTATACTTTTAATCGTCACATCTACATTATTATATATGACCTGAATGCCTGGATAGAGTTTTAATAAATGGTTTTGTAGTGTATTTTTGCCATTAGGCCATCAATAAAAATATGTTTGTTTGCCGCGCTCCGACCGACTCACCCGATTCGGCCGCGACTCAAAAAAATTTTCGGGCCGAAAAAAAAAAAAAAAATTTTTTTTTTCATTCAAATGATAATTTTATTAGCCAGAGTTGTTAAGCATCTAATCTGGATTGCAAAGGTTATTAAAAAGTTGCCTTAGTACAAAAATGGCATAATATATGCGAACAATATATATAAAAAAAATATCTAAAAATAAAACTTTTTCCTACCTTAAATACACATGAATAAAATA
This sequence comes from Cyrtodaria siliqua, assembly GCA_037043455.1. Classification (NCBI taxonomy): domain Eukaryota; kingdom Metazoa; phylum Mollusca; class Bivalvia; order Adapedonta; family Hiatellidae; genus Cyrtodaria; species Cyrtodaria siliqua. The sequence continues at coordinate 162,093 of JAWPHD010003156.1, forward strand.
ATTATGTGCAAGTCCTTGTGTTTAGTTTTAATAACCTATGCCCTAACATCGTACTAGGGCCTTTATAGTGTTGTAGATTGGATAAGCTTTTGATGTAAAAAAAAATAAAAAATCGCTACCTACCTACCCACCCTCAAAATTCTGGGTAGGAGCACAGCAAACAAACAATTTTTTATTGATGGCCTTATTTGGCAGGTTAGTTTCTTTAAGGTTTGTGTTTAGTTGCAATGTTTTATAAACATTTTTAGCCCTCGAGTCTTCCAGCTTTTAAAATGTGGTCACCGTGGTCAACATTGACCTTAGGCCTGTAGGCTGTTTCTAAGGCTACTTGGCCCTAGAGTATTCAGACTTCATTTGTGGGTATATATAAAAAAGTATCAAAATCAGTCAATAATTCTGACCAACAAAAGACATTTCTATATTAACTAACATTGTCATATACTTCTAAACTTGCGTAATTTTGTTTTTTGTTTATCTCTAGTTAAATTTTCTCTCTTTAAATAAGAGTTTGTTTTACCAGAAAGCTTAGATATAGATATAGATATACCAATATAGATTTATTTGTATATTACTGGCCAGTTGAATATAACTTACCCAAAAAACTTATTTTTACTGTATTTATAAAAATCAATGTTCGAATAAATAATTGTATATTTAAATATTAAAGACACATATTATGAAGAGTTTTATAGGTACAAGTTTCATTCATGCCAAATACCATCACAAATTTAATTTTCTTTCCAATGATAGGGTTTTCTTTCTCTTACATTTAGAGCAAAAAAGGAGTTTGACGGAAACTTTGACTATGTCAAAACCTTGATTTTTAAGAGAAAAGTGAAAAATGATGATATTTTTAACTTTAAACATCTTTTTATACAATTTCTTACTTTCAAAATAAACATAAATTATTAAATTACCATTTTGCTATTCACTATGAATCGTTTGAATGTATTCTCATCAAAATCAGTGAATAATTGAGAGAGGAGATAGAAGGAAAAGTTAAGGTGCCACGTGATATTTTGGTTACTTCATTGGTTTAGATAGGAAGTTTCCTATCTGTTTATTAATATGTCTGTGAAGAAACTTATCCTAATCTCTTTTGCTATTCTCTTGTCAGGTCCAACACAGTGTCGATGGAGAAGGGTATAGAGCTGGCCAAACGACAACTCCAGGCCATCGTCACCCAGGTGCAGACATTCCTAGACATGCATCAAGTCATATCTGCAGGACCTTTCCTATATGCTTTCATGCAAGAGGTGAGATCTGACAACATACTTTCTGTGTGTTCCTTAGTTCCTACAACATCTTTAGCCCGAGGGTCTTCCAACTTCGAAATGTGGTCGCCATGCCCAATCTTGACCTTTGTCCAGCTTCAGAGGCTGATTAATTAGCCCTAGATTTATAAGAACTTGTTACCCCATTCATTTAGAGGGCCTTAGGGAAGATTTATAATTTTGCTAACTGGGCTACCCTCTTAAAATAGTCTTCAGTTCTATTCAGTATTGTTAATTTATCAGGGCTTTCTCTTTGTTTTGAGCTGTAGGGAATTTTTTGAAGTAAGCGACTGACTTAAGTTCTTAAACTAACCACAGTAGGAGTGTTTACAACTGCCTATTAAATTGACATGCGGCAAACTTGAAATGTTTCTCAAGCATTAAAATAAGTGTCTCAATTTATTTATCCAGTATCATTTTAACTTTAAACTTAGCGCATCTGTGGTTGAGCGATTTATAACAATGACGTTGCTTGGTTAGCCTTCTCGCCTATCAACGCTGCAGGTTCGAATCCGACAGGGAGCTCAACTTGTAAATAATAGTTAATAATGTGCAAAAACAATTTACTTTTAACTAGTACTGTTTTCATGATTAATATTTATGATTGAACAAATATAAGTTATGTAGAAAAGGTAAAGGGACGCCGTGCGATTTTAAAGACTCAAGATTGACGTGTGTCCGTTTAAGGAAAGCCCTAATTTATTAAGATATGTCTCGTACAAAAGTTGCAGTAAATGTTTATGGACTCTCTCTGACAGATTAATTTCACTAGTACCAGCTACGTTAATTGCTCCAGTTTTATAATTTCTTGCTGTGTACAATCTGAAAGGAAACCATTCCTAATGTTTGACACGGATAGTGTTAGCATAACCTGACAACTGTATGCTTTTAAAGAAACTAAACCGCCAAATTTCACTACAAAACCATTCTTTCAAACTCTAGCCATGTGTTGAGGTCATAAAATAATGCATGTGTGTCATTAAAAGTCTATTTATTCACAGGTATAGGTGAATTAAGAGTTGGTAACTCATAATTCGATGTTTTGGCAATGATAATAATAAGGCAGGGCTGTCCCTCATAGCTGGCAGCCGGCTATATTCGCAGTCTGTTTTGAACTTGGAGCCGGCTGTAAACAATTAATTTTTTTTTAAATCAGTATAAAATATTATGAAATTATTTCATCATCTGAAAAAATCATTAACTAAAAATCCTGACCTTAATTAGCACCAAAAACAGGAGATTGCATGTAATTAGACCTCATGCTTATCCGCGGGGGAGAATGCCCGCGGACCCCCTAACAACCTCTCGATTTTTTAAATCCGTATAAAATATTATGAAATTATTTCATCATCTGAAAAAATCATTAACTAAAAATCCGGACCTTTATTAGCACCAAAAACAGGAGATTGCATGTAATAAGACTTCATGCTTATCCGCGGGGGAGAATCGTGGACCCCCTAACAACCTCTCGATTTGCCCTTATCACTAATGGTAGCCACCTGTTTCAAAAATTAGAGACAGCCCTGATAAGGTGATGATTATTAAAGGCTTTTATATTGTAGTTATCGAGTTCGGATTCGCAACATATGAACCTTACCATTAGTAGGCTTTGAAACGGTGTACATATAATGTAATATGCGCTGGTCGTTGGCAGGATAGGTACTTTAGTTTAAGTTGCATGTCTGTAAAAACTTTAGGAACTAAACTGCAAATATTATTTTATATATATGTGAGTTGTGAGTACATTTTCTGTTCTTTCTGTTACGGCAGGGTGCCTCTGATGTGAAGATATTTGCCCATCCCCAGTGTATTATGCGACTTGCAAGATTTACATTAGAGGCACATTGTTGTGTGGTAGGTATTTTGCCTTACCTCTGCCAGTCAGATCTTCTATATTATGTACTTTACCTGTCAAATCTTCTATAATTTACTTACCTGTCAAATCTTTTACAATCAACTTGACTGTCAAATCTTCTGTATAAATCTACTTACCTGTCAAATCTTTTATAATATATTTACCTGTCAAATCTTTCATAATCTACTTCAAATCTTCTGTATTGCGAGGATGGCTGCGTGTTAAACTGTTTAGTTTGAAAACTGAATTACTTTTCTCACTTTTGTGCTAAATTTCAAAATAAATAAAAAAAAGTTTTTTTGTTTACGAGTGAAATTTTTATCAGTATTTTATTTCAAGTTACTAAAAATTAAAAATGCTTTTGATTAATTCATTTTATATAATAAATCATGAATTCAAACACGTCCAATAGATTCATGGAAATCAATGTTAATTGCACACTAGTAGCTGAAGACATTTTCCGATATTTGAGGAGGTATGAACCAGTGACTTACGGATGGCGGGAGGTGTACAGTACTGGTTCTCCCCAGGAAAAGTTGGTGGTCTGCCTCCACCACAAAAAAATCGACCCTCATATATAACCTGACGTGTTGAAAATGACGTAAAACATCATACATACAAACAAACAAATGAACCAGTGACTGTTATATTTACTTGCCAAAACAATATGGATTCTTGGGTTCTGTTCCAATGTCAATTACCTGATTGCTTGGACAGCTAATAATACATGTTAAAACAACTAAAAATTCCAATACCGTGATTTCTCATTTCCTTCCACGACATCTCATGATGTGCATATTTTCAGAGTCGTAACAAGAAGGCTCGTAACTTGCCGCTGGTCCTCGGCGTGCCCATGGACAGTGAGCAGGGAACCATGCTAGTTGTCGGTATACCACCACTCTCCATGGATGATGAGAGGAAAAAGTAGGTGTTCTTGTGACATAAATGAACGAGATATCACGCCTAAACGTGAGACTATTGTATCTTTTCCTTAATTTATATATATAGTTACGATAATGCTGCCTTAACCCCTCGAAATAGTCTTTTATACAAACAACATTCTGTCATGAAACGTAATATGTTTTTTAAGCAGATTCAAATACTATTTTATTTTAGACTAACCATAAAAAATGGTTGGTTTGCAGTATGATATTAGGTTTTATTACATTTCTATGCGTGAAAGATTGGGATTTCTTAGTGCAAGAATATTTATAATCGCTAAATATTAATAACTAACTCAGAACACAATAATAACTAACGTTGCTAACTCAGAACACAATAATAACTAACGTTGCGACGTTGACAAAGTGTTGCTGATGTCGACGTTATCCGCCGATAACGTTCAATAAAGTGAATATTTGTTTGTAAAACGTAATTTAAAATGTAATAAATAGATTATTTAACTGCTGGGATCGATTATTGGATAATCCTTCAGTTGATGGTAGAGGTGCTTTGTTTTTTCAATCACTCGCGTGCGCTCGTTCGTTAAAAGAACCACACATATACCACTCGTGAAGGATTTCCCTATAATCGATCCCAGCAGTTAAATAATCTCTATATATTGGGACAGCAACCTCAGAGGAAGATGAGATAGAAGCATGAAGTTTCTCATCAGACATGCCTCAGCCAGGTAGCGAAACCACGCAGGTAAGAGCTCTAAAGCTCAAGACCTTATTCAGTTAATTTCTTTGAGTTACAGCGGTAGCTCGACTATAACAACGACAGACATGGAACTTACTGAGACAAGTGATGCGTTCTTACCAGAATAATAATACATTTATTATTTTTATATGTATATGTATTTTGCAATTTTACTGTGAATGTTTATGCAAGTGGTTGGATTTTAAAAGAGTATTTTCTTTCATTTCAGTTTCTTCGGTAAAGCATTTGAGCAGGCTGCCAGTAGTACCAACTGTCGAACATTGCACGATAGTTTTGATAGCTTCAGTAAGTAACCTTCATTTGTTACGGACCCTGGCGATGGTGTAACGGTAGAGTATCCGACTCGCATGCGAGTGGTCATGGGTTCAATCTCCAGCCAGGGCATACCAGACTTAATAAAATGGTACTAGAAGCTCCCTTGCTTGACGCTGAGCATATAAAGTGTAGTGCTGCGACTGTCCCGGTGTCAGTATAATGTGACTGGGTGGGGTATCACGTCATGTTTTTACGGCGTGGTATTCCAGTGAGGCAGCGCTTTGCAGTTGATCATAGAGCTCACTGCTACAAGTAGACACCATAGTGATATGACATTGTTAAAGGAGATGTTTAAACCGAATACATTCACATACATTTCCTATAGCCATAAAAAGATGCATAGATAACATAGACCTTTGCTGATTTGACTTGAAAACTGTAATTGGTAATAACCAATGTAACCTGTAATTACAGAGTTGAAAGGATTCAACTGTTGGTTTTGTTTGTACTGAAAAGAAAAAAATCGTGGGAGATTCCACATGTTTGTGTTCTCTCGAATGAGCATCAGCAACAGGGAATGACAGAAAAGATAAATAAGTTGCGTTCTCATGTGAACTATAATTTCATTACAACTGGTATTAACAATGACAAACATGGAGCGGTTGAACAACATGATTTCTTTTACGTTTTTAAATATAGAAGTATATGTTGAAACCTGAATTAGGATGAATATTCTCAGAAATTAAAATATGTGAATGTTATTATTAGTACTGGCATAAAAAGTGATGTATCAACAGTCCACTGTCCATTGTGAAATTGTTTTTTATATGAAATGTGTTGAAGTTGATGACTCAGCACTTAAATTGACATGTTAATATCTCTCAAGAGTTGGTTAGAATATCTTTCAGATTTTGTAAAACAAGTTTGTGATTTTATGAGAAATCATTTGTTTTTACCAATAGTATTAAATAAGCTTCTGTTGTACAACAGCGTACTGTATCAAGTTTATAGTTTACATGTATTTTTCAACAGCGTACTGTATCAAGTTTATAGTTTACATGTATTTTACAACAGCGTACTGTATCAAGTTAGTTTACATGTATTATTCAACAGCTTACTGTATCAAGTTAGTTTACATGTATTATTCAACAGCGTACTGTATCAAGTTAGTTTACATGTATTATTCAACAGCTTACTGTATCAAGTTAGTTTACATGTATTATTCAACAGCGTACTGTATCAAGTTAGTTTACATGTATTATTCAACAGCTTACTGTATCAAGTTAGTTTACATGTATCAAGTTAGTTTACATGTATTATTCAACAGCTTACTGTATCAAGTTAGTTTACATGTATTATTCAACAGCTTACTGTATCAAGTTAGTTTACATGTATTATTCAACAGCTTACTGTATCAAGTTTATAGTTTACATGTATTATTCAACAGCTTACTGTATCAAGTTAGTTTACATGTGTTATTCAACAGCTTACTGTATCAAGTTAGTTTACATGTATTATTCAACAGCTTACTGTATCAAGTTAGTTTACATGTATTATTCAACAGCTTACTGTATCAAGTTAGTTTACATGTATTTTATTGGAAACCTACACATGCTCTATTTATTTTAATAGGATCAGTTTAGTACATTAACACATGGCAACACATACATCTTCATGTTTGTGACATAAAAAACTAACAGATGTTCTTTACTATAAATCGTAAAATAATTGAGTACACTGGATTTAAATTATTAGTATCACATGTTTATAAATTCAAAATTTGGTTACTTGCAGTGATGGAAATGAAGACAGAAGACAGAAGCAAGTTTTTCGATGCTCTTATCAGTTTATTGAATTAAAACTTACCCCGGAAACAGATTTTTTACTGGGAGAGAATTTCTGAGAAAGCTCTGTGATGGTTATAGAGACGGTGGCCAGATTGATCTTGACATAAACACATGAGTCTCATGAAACTGGTGAAATAAGGCACGAGGCTCACAGAAACTCTTTAATCAAACGAAAGAGGTGTCTTACAAAAAGTCTCAAGTGTTAGTAGATTCTTTAAGAGCAGACGCCTGTCGTAACCCAGAACTGTTTGGCAACGTGTTGCTGAATGGAATTTAACAGTGTGCATCTTTCCCAGGATAGCGGACAGATACATTTGAATGTGAAGATACGTAAAAAAGAAGTAAAGGTAATCCATGAAGGGAGATGGAAGCTGTGACATTTTCTCGAGTTATACCTGGTAAAAACGATGTTATGACTAGTGCTAACATAGCGACTGGCCCAGACTCTTTTGAATGGGAGGGAACTGGCGTGGCCCAGTTGATAGCATGGTGGTCTTGAATCCGGAGGATCTGGGTTCAAGACTCATTGCGCCACCAAGTTTTGTAGATGTGTTCTTGGTAAGACACTTTCCATTATCCTCCTCTTTTGGAGGGGATGTAAACTGGGCATTCCCAGTTATGTATCCTACCTCTCTCTGTGGTTCTAAATAACCTACAGGTCAACGTGTTGATGAATCATTAAACAACATTCAATATTAAATGAATTCTACTGATGTCTGCTGTTGAGTAAGATCAGAATTTTTTGCTCCATTAGCATAGGCCTTTGTCTGTCGACATCCATTAGCTCATTCTTGTGACTGTTATAATGAAGTAAACAATTCAAACTTTTTTTTTTACGAAATTGGATGTGAAGGATTGTTTCAATGTTGAGAAAAATTGACACATTTAAATTAAATTGTCCTGCTTTGCGAAACATATTGCTGTATATTTAAAATCAGTTATTCTTTTTCCTGGTTGTTTTGATAAAATAGGAAATGGAATGTGTCATTTAAAGTTGGTGATACGATACGTATATATGATTGTAAATTATTTATAAAATATTTGATCAAATTTCTTTCTATATTGTACATGTATAAATAGTGAATGGATATTGTATTTATTGTATAAATTTTAAATTTATTGCAATACATTTTGACAGATTGAATTATTATCCTGACTTAACAGATGTTAATTCCTTAAATAAAACATTCTAACTTCTATTGTTCTATTTGTTTTTGTTTTGTTTTATCCAATAAAATGTTCAATAATGAAACCTGTAAATATTGCACTATTGACATGATTAACCTGACAAATCTACTAAGTATAAATCCTAGTATGAATTTTTTAATTTATTGACCGTAAATCAGTCGTTTAATGTACACATAAGCGGAGCTATTAAACACAATTTGCTCCATTAAAAGAGTGATGCAGTGTCGTAAAATTCAAAATTACGATAATTAGATACCTGCCAACTTCTACAGGCCAAGTAGGGAGATAGGCTTCAGAAATAGGAAGATTTGGGCTAGAAATAGAGACTTTGTTAACAGGTATTTATATAAACACCATTCCTCCACAAAGCGGGAGATTTTCCTTCCGGCGCAAGACGGATTTTAACAGAGGTATTGATTTGAGACCATTACCAAAGCAACATTAAGACAACTTAAGGGAAGAGTAAAATTGGTCAGTTAATACAGGTGGTCTCTTACAGGTGTATTTGAATTTAATACTACAATTGGGAACTGAAACTAGTCTCTTAAACAGGTGGTCTCTTACAGGTGTATTTGAATTTAATACTACAATTGGGAACTGAAACTAGCCTCTTAAACAGGTGGTCTTTTAATGCAGGTGTATTTGAATTTAATACTACAGTTGGTAACTGAAACTAGTCTCTTATCAGTTGGTCAGTTAATGCAGGTGGTCTCTTACAGGTGTATTTGAATTTAATACTACAGTTGGGAACTGAAACTAGTCTCTTATCAGTTGGTCAGTTAATGCAGGTGGTCTCTTACAGGTGTATTTGAATTTAATACTACAATTGGGAACTGAAACTAGTCTCTTAAACAGGTGAACTTTTAATGCAGGTGGTCTCTTACAGGTGTACTTGAATTTAATACTACAGTTGGGAACTGAAACTAGTCTCTTATCAGTTGGTCAGTTAATGCAGGTGGTCTCTTACAGGTGTATTTGAATTTAATACTACAGTTGGGAACTGAAACTAGTCTCTTATCAGTTGGTCAGTTAATGCAGGTGGTCTCTTACAGGTGTATTTAAATTTAATACTACAATTGGGAACTGAAACTAGTATCTTAAACAGGTGGTCTTTTAATGCAGGTGGTCTCTTACAGGTGTATTTGAATTTAATACTACATTTGGGAACTGAAACTAGTCTCTTATCAGTTGGTCAGTTAATGCAGGTGGTCTCTTACAGGTGTATTTGAATTTAATACTACAATTGGGAACTGAAACTAGTCTCTTAAACAGGTGGTCTCTTACAGGTGTATTTGAATTTAATACTACAGTTGGGAACTGAAACTAGTCTCTTATCAGTTGGTCAGTTAATGCAGGTGGTCTCTTACAGGTGTATTTGAATTTAATACTACAATTGGGAACTGAAACTAGTCTTTTAATACAGGTGTTCTCTTGAGCAGGTTTGACTAGATGTTAGGTTAATAAAAAATATGAATAGACTTTAAAATAGCCACCAGCATCTATCTTTGTTTTAAGCCTTTAATATGTAGGAAGAACTTTAATACCACTTCTACAAAGCTATTGGGCAGATTTTCCTGAAACAAGAAGGATTTTCCTCCAATGGCCTAAAGTGGTTTTGAGCAAAAATAAACTTCCTGTGAATCAAAAGGTGGCAGTCGTACAGGAAATAGGAAAGTTTGTTATCATCATCAAGAGGTACTGAACCAAATTTATTAGCATGAATTGTGTTGGTCCAAACAATCAGCGCCTTCTTGTTTACACATAAATATATTAGAAAAGTGCTCAACCATTCTGCTGTCACCAAAGGTGTGCTCAATCAAAATCCTTACTGCTTGGACACCCAAGGTGTGCTGAACCAAAATCTTTCCTGCTTGGCCACTGAATGTTTGCTCAACCAAATTGTATACACCCGTTTTTAAATGGTACCGGGTTGTCCGTCCGTCCGCCCCTATATAAAACATTTACGAATTATGCCGGATAATTTTGAAACCATAATGCCCACTCTCATAAACTTCATATGTACATTGCCCTTGGTGAGACGAGGGACCCGATTGTTTTAGCATCAGAAGGAATGTCAAGGTCGCCATGACCGATAATGGAAATATGCACATAATATGATATATTTATAAGCATAACCCCCACCATCATGAAACTTCATTGGTACACTCCCCTTGGTGAGAGGTAGAACTCTGGTGTTTGGGGTCAGACAGTAAAAAGGTCAAGGTTGACATGACCTCATTGCAAGGTCAAAGTTGACATGACCTCATTGCAAGGTCAAGGTTGACATGAGCTCATTGCAAGGTCACGGTTGACATGACCTCATTGAGACATAGAATATGGAACCTAGAATACAATATTCCTCAGTTTTAATGACAATGTATGGGACATAGAATATGGAACATAAAATATTATATTCCTCAGTTTTAATGACAATGTATGGGACATAGAATATGGAACATAGGATATTATACTCCTCAGTTTTAATGACAATGTATGGGACATAGAATATGGAACATAGGATATTATATTCCTCAGTTTTAATGACAATGTATGGGACATAGAATATGGAACATAAAATATTATATTCCTCAGTTTTAATGACAATGTATGGGACATAGAATATGGAACATAGGATATTATAATCCTCAGTTTTAATGACAATGTATGGGACATAGAATATGGAACATAGGATATTATATTCCTCAGTTTTAATGACAATGTATGGGACATAGAATATGGAACATAAAATATTATATTCCTCAGTTTTAATGACAATGTATGGGACATAGAATATGGAACATAAAATATTATATTCCTCAGTTTTAATGACAATGTATGGGACATAGAATATGGAACATAGGATATTATATTCCTCAGTTTTAATGACAATGTATGGGACATAGAATATGGAACATAAAATATTATATTCCTCAGTTTTAATGACAATGTATGGGACATAGAATATGGAACATAGGATATTATATTCCTCAGTTTTAATGACAATGTATGGGACATAGAATATGGAACATAAAATATTATATTCCTCAGTTTTAATGACAATGTATGGGACATAGAATATGGAACATAAAATATTATATTCCTCAGTTTTAATGACAATGTATGGGACATAGAATATGGAACATAGGATATTATATTCCTCAGTTTTAATGACAATGTATGGGACATAGAATATGGAACATAAAATATTATATTCCTCAGTTTTAATGACAATGTATGGGACATAGAATATGGAACATAGGATATTATATTCCTCAGTTTTAATGACAATGTATGGGACATAGAATATGGAACATAGGATATTATATTCCTCAGTTTTAATGACAATGTATGGGACATAGAATATGGAACATAGAATATTATATTCCTCAGTTTTAATGACAATGTATGGGACATAGAATATGGAACATAGAATATTATATTCCTCAGTTTTAATGACAATGTATGGGACATAGAATATGGAACATAGAATATTATAATCCTCAGTTTTAATGACAATGTATGGGACATAGAATATGGAACATAGAATATTATAACCCTCAGTTTTAATGACAATGTATGGGACAGAATATGGAACATAGGATATTATATTCCTCAGTTTTAATGACAAGCTATCCAGCTGGCTTGCGGAACGTCGGTGGTTCTACCCAGGTGCATGCCCGTGCACGAAAACTGCCCGGAGGGGCACCTGGGGTCTTCCTCCACCAATGGAAGCTGGAAAGTCGCCATATGACCTTAGCTGTTGGTGCGACTATAAAATCCAATTCAATTCAATTTAATGACAATGTATGGGACATAGAATATGGAACATAAAATATTATATTCCTCAGTTTTAATGACAATGTATGGGACATAGAATATGGAACATAGAATATTATAATCCTCAGTTTTAATGACAATGTATGGGACATAGAATATGGAACATAGAATATTATATTCCTCAGTTTTAATGACAATGTATGGGACATAGAATATGGAACATAGAATATTATATTCCTCAGTTTTAATGACGGTGTATGGGACATAGAATATGGAACCTAGAATACAATATTTCTCAGTTTTAATGACAGTGTATGGGACATAGAATATGGAACCTTTAATATAATATTCCTTGATTTTAATGAAAGTGTATGGGACATAGAATATGGAAGATAGAATATAATATTCCTCAGTTTTAATGACAGTGTATGGAACATAAAATATGGAACCTAGAATATAATATTCCTCAGTTTTAATGACAGTGTATGGAACCTAGAATATAATATTCCTCAGTTTTAATGACAGTGTATGGAACATAGAATATTATATTCCTCAGTTTTAATGACAGTGTATGGAAGATAGAATATAATATTCCTCAGTTTTAATGACAGTGTATGGAACATAGAATATTATATTCCTCAGTTTTAATGACAGTGTATGGAACATAGAATATGGAACCTAGAATATAATATTCCTCAGTGTTAATGACAGTGTATGGAACATAGAATATAATATTCCTCAGTTTTAATGAGTGTATGGAACATAGAATATTATATTTCTCAGTTTTAATGACAGTGTATGGAACATAGAATATTATATTTCTCAGTTTTAATGACAGTGTATGGAACATAGAATATTTTATTCCTCAGTTTTAATGACAGTGTATGGAACATAGAATATTAACATTATATTCCTCAGTTTTAATGACAAGTGTATGGAACATAGAATATTATATTTCTCAGTTTTAATGACAGTGTATGGAACATAGAATATTGTATTCCTCAGTTTTAATGACAGTGTATGGAACATAGAATATTATATTTCTCAGTTTTAATGACAAGTGTATGGAACATAGAATATAATATTCCTCAGTTTTAATGACAGTGTATGAAACATAGAATATTGTATTCCTCAGTTTTAATGACTGTGTATGGAACATAGAATATTATATTTCTCAGTTTTAATGACAGTGTATGGAACATAGAATATTAACATTATATTCCTCAGTTTTAATGACAAGTGTATGGAACATAGAATATTATATTTCTCAGTTTTAATGACAGTGTATGGAACATAGAATATTGTATTCCTCAGTTTTAATGACAGTGTATGGAACATAGAATATAATATTCCTCAGTTTTAATGACAGTGTATGGGACATAGAATATTAACATTATATTCCTCAGTTTTAATGACAAGTGTATGGAACATAGAATATTATATTTCTCAGTTTTAATGACAGTGTATGGAACATAGAATATTGTATTCCTCAGTTTTAATGACAGTGTATGGAACATAGAATATTATATTTCTCAGTTTTAATGACAGTGTATGGAACATAGAATATTGTATTCCTCAGTTTTAATGACAGTGTATGGAACATAGAATATTATATTTCTCAGTTTTAATGACAGTGTATGGAACATAGAATATTGTATTCCTCAGTTTTAATGACAATGTATGGGACATAGAATATGGAACCTAGAATATAATATTCCTCAGTTTTAATGACAGTGTATGGAACATAGAATATGAACTATAGAATATAATATTCCTCAGTTTTAATGACAGTGTATGGGACATAGAATATGGACTATAGAATATAATATTCCTCAGTTTTAATGACAGTGGATGGGACATAGAATATGAACTATAGAATATAATAATCCTCAGTTTTAATGACAGTGTATGGGACATAGAATATGGACTATAGAATATAATATTCCTCAGTTTTAATGACAGTGTATGGGACATAGAATATGGACTATAAAATATAATATTCCTCAGTTTTAATGACAGTGTATGGGACATAGAATATGGACTATAGAATATAATATTCCTCAGTTTTAATGACAGTGTATGGGACATAGAATATGAACTATAGAATATAATATTCCTCAGTTTTAATGACAGTGTATGGGACATAGAATATGGACTATAGAATATAATATTCCTCAGTTTTAATGGCAGTGTATGGGACATAGAATATGGACTATAGAATATAATATTCCTCGGTTTTAATGACAGTTTATGGAACATAGAATATGGAACCTAGAATATAATATTCCTCAGTTTTAATGACAGTGTATGGGACATAAAATATTACATTCCTATACAGACATGATTTAACGGCAAGGCGTAGAACGTTTATGTTCTTTGATTATACGTAACTTATTTTAATAATTGCAAGGTATGGAACATAATATTACGTTTCTCCTCAGTTATACATAAAGTATTTAATGGCAACGTATGTGACATGGAATATAATGTTTCCTCGTTATACATAAATGAGTTCATTGCATGGTTTGGAAACTACAATATCATATTCCTCAGTTTTAATGACGTTGTATGGAACATAGAATATTATATTCCTCAGTTTTAATGACAGTGTATGGGACATAGAATATTATATTCCTCAGTTTTAATGACAGTGTATGGGACATAGAATATTATATTCCTCAGTTTTAATGACAGTGTATGGAACATAGAATATGGAACATAAAATATTATATTCCTCTGTTTTAATGACAGTGTATGGAACATAGAATATGGAACATAAAATATTATATTCCTCAGTTTTAATGACAGTGTATGGAACATAGAATATGGAACATAAAATATTATATTCCTCAGTTTTAATGACAATGTATGGGACATAGAATATGGAACATAGGATATTATATTCCTCAGTTTTAATGACAATGTATGGGACATAGAATATGGAACATAGGATATTATATTCCTCAGTTTTAATGACAATGTATGGGACATAGAATATGGAACATAGGATATTATATTCCTCAGTTTTAATGACAAAGTATGGGACATAGAATATGGAACATAGGATATTATATTCCTCAGTTTTAATGACAGTGTATGGGACATAGAATATGGAACATAGGATATTACATTGGATTTAACGGCAAGGCTTGGAACGTTATGTTTTTTGATTCTATTTAACTTATATTATATTCTAGGTTCCATACCACATGCATACGTTGCTATTAAATACTTTATGTATATGTGATGAGAAACGTAATATTCTATGTTCCATTCCTTGCCATTATTAAAATTCTTCAGTTTTAATGACAGTATACGGAACATAGAATATTACGTTTCTCATCAGTTAGACATTAAGTATTTAATTGTATAAAACTATCTACTCCTGTTGAGGTCAATGGTTAAACATATTCATCCAAGGGAATGACTATTGACCCGAAGCAGTGAACTATTGACCGAGATGCAGTCGAGGTCAATAGTCCACTGCTGAGGGTCAATAGTTATTCCCGAGGATGAATAGTTTTAACCGTTGACAGAAACAGAAGTAGATAGTTGTTTTATTATATTGAATCATAGAGAAAAAGGTAAGAAAATGTGTCAAGATAAGTAATTTATTTTTAATATGGAAACAATATTTTCTTTAACAATACGAATACACAAAATAAAATATTTTTTTCTTATCATATTTATCACAGACTTATTACTTGGTAAACTTGAACAAAGTTAAAGGGACACTGTCTGTAACTTTTAGCTCATTTAGCGCTTATGGTAAATAATTGACATTGGTAATAAAGCGCTTGAATGATCTGGAAGATACTATTGACTCGGTAAGAGAACTATTCACCCGAAAGAGAACTATTGACTCGCAAGTCTGGTTTAAACCAGATTGAACACGTTTGAACATGTTTTCAAGTCAGTAGTTCATACTAATGACTTTCACGTGACTACTTTTCAGCCAATATAAACTACGTTTACATAGAGGATCTTAAACAAGTTCATATTTGATATAAGATTTATGAAACGAGTTCCCATTTCATATAAGATTTATGAAACGAGTTATGAATTATTTTAATTTTAACGAGCCATTTGGCGAGTTAAAATTAAAAATAATTCATAACGTGTTTCATAAATCTTATATGGAATGGGAACGAGTTTAAGATCCTTTTTATCCCATAACATTGCAATCAAATTAGTAAAAAATAATTCAGATGTACATAGAACCGCAACGACGTCAGACACACTTTAGCGTCAAAACGTCATAAAATATGTGATGTAACGTCACGTCTCACACATACTGTAACGTTGCGTATAAAAGAGTTTGTGTTTTACCTCTTTACAAAATAGCAGTTTACGCCAACTTTTTAACAAACCAACAACAATGTTTTGTATAACGTACATTATTTTTATAAGCTGTCACAAATAATAAGTTTATGACTCAGATCTGGTGTGTGAATTTATAATAAATAAAATAGTTTCAGTTAATAAACTTGTGTAGTGTTACAGGTTTAACTCAACCAATCAAAATCATTCCAGGTTGCATTACACATGTGTCATACAATAGACTATTAAATGGGTGTTCGACACTGCGAACAAGGGACATTATGTGACAAAAAATGATATATAATAACAAGGTATGGAACATAGAATAGTATGTTCCTTAGTAATACATACAATGATTTCTTTGCATGGTTTGGAACCTAGAAGATATTATTCCTCAGTTTTAATGACAGTGTATGGAACATAGAATATGGAACCTGGAATATTATATTCCTCAGTTTTAATGACAGTGTATGGAACATAGAATATGGAACATAGAATATAATATTCCTCAGTTTTAATGACAGTGTATGGAACATATAATATGGAACATAGAATATAATATTCCTCAGTTTTAATGACAGTGTATGGAACCTAGAATATAATATTCCTCAGTTTTAATGACAGTGTATGGAACATAAAATATGGAACATAGAATATAATATTCCTCAGTTTTAATGACAGTGTATGGAACATAAAATATGAAACATAGAATATAATATTCCTCAGTTTTAATGACAGTGCATGGGACTTAGAATATTGAACATAGAATATTACATTCCTTGGTTATACAGACATGATTTAACGGCAAGGCGTGGCACATTATGTTCTTTGATTATACATAACTTATTTAATGGCAAGATATGGAACATATAATATTATATTCCTCAATCTTAATGACAATGTATGGGACATGCAATATTAAACATAGCATTGTTTTTCCTCCGTTATACAGAAAGGATTCAATAACAAGGCATGGATCATATTCTCTGTAATAGATAGAGAATGGTCTCATCGAGTTGGTTGACTTAACAGCGAGATGGTCATAGCCCATCGAGGTGTTTAAATGAACCAACGAGATGAAAACATACTCTATTTGTTTTGTAGCATATCCATTTCAGCTGTCTGCCATAATCTAACTTCCATTAACTGGTAGCTAGAGTACACCATTTATTCTGACAGGTGTTATTTTCAATTAAACGATTTACCCCTGTGCAAATACAAAGTGAGTTTCAGTGACCATACTACAATATTCAAGGGCAAAACATTGAACATAATATATTATTTTTTCCAGTTATTCATGTACTTGTACAATGGTAAGCCACCATAAGAGATAACTTTGACGCTAAAATAAGTGATTATTTAGTACAACTAACAGAGCAATAGTTACAATATTAACTTATTAACACCTTTTCCATTAAAAAGGATATAGCAAGCACATTGTAAGACAGCTTAAAACGTATATACATGTATTGTTAAAAGGTTAAAATGTGTCATTGATTCTTCTCTTATATTTTTTATATTATTTTCTTATTCTTGTATTTGTATTCAGTTTCGAACACATTTCACGCTAACTTTATAACGTATCTGTGGACCAATGAAGATCATGAATAAATGAAAGTTTATCGTTTTGGGCGAGCTCATGAAGGCAGTTACAATACGAACGTAAATTATTCAAAATACGATATTGGATATATGCATGAGTAATCCTAAGTAAAAGTAATATTATGCACCCTCTTGTCAAATATAGCAATACTCTCTTATGGTGCGTGTTGACTTTTATGTGAGCGGATTATAAATCTTCTTGTTTGCAATGGATTGACTTTTATGTGACTAACAGCACAAAAGCGGGTTATACATATTTATTACATGTTTATCGGTGAAAGATTGGGATTTCTCCGTGAAAGAATATTCATAATCGCTCATTATTAATAACTAACTCCGAACACAAAAATAACTAACTGCGACGTTGAGTTATGACTTCAATAAAGTGTTGCTGACGTCAACGTCATCCACCGATAATGTTCAATAAAGCGAATAATTTCGGTTAAAATCATACATAAATTGATTTAAAATGTAAATGTAGTTCGTGAAAAGAACCACACGTCTACTACCTCGTGAAGGATTTCCCTATAATCGATTCCAGCAGTTAAATAATCTCTATTTTCTGCATTGACCTGTTTGTGACTGATAGCGCTAAAGCGGGGCATCCGTGCCTCATGGATACCTTTTCTATTTCTGCACGAGTATCACGCTCATTCGTGCAATGCATGGTCGACTTGCGTTTGACAGCTAAGTAGCTTGCTGTTCCTGCGCAGGAAAAGAGGGATACTGCTTATCCAGCTTGAGGGTAAAATCCCCACAAATTCATGTCCATTTTGTCAATTTGTGCCATGTTCATTAAAGGTCTTCACCGACATCCCTGGTGGCAGAAAACAAGTTTCAAACTCCAGCGAACAATGGAGTTTCTACAACAGAATTTGCAGCATCTCTGCAGTTCTGCAGGTAAGAAAAGTCTAGGCCCGTTGTGCCTAATTTTATTTCAATGTAAATTGAGCAAAAACCTGGAATGTTTATTGCTGTTGGGGCCAAACAATATGTTTGTATGAAACCAATTTAAATTCAATTATCTAGTAATTTGCTGTGCATTTGCGTATACACTTCCTGACACGTGACTCCGCCTGTCCACCATCTCTGTCATCAGTGCAACCCAAAGCCGACATTAGACAGACTTAAGTTGGTGTCCTGCCGTTCATCTTCCTCCGAGATTGACTCAAGCTGAAAACAAAGATATTTTAAATATACTGCCAAACAACATATATTTGATCGATAAATTGTACTGTAACTTGGTTATATCCGATATTTCAAAATTGCCAAACAAGTACTCTTTGATATGTCACTGATTTCAGAATCAGATCCGCAACAGAAGACATGTTTCACTGATGCATTACGAACATGCTTCTTGCACAACTTTGTACCCACGGCCAGGGTTAAAATAGTATTCAGTTGAGTTATCCATGTTAAATAGTACTCAGTACTCGGATCTAAAATGAAGTATTCAGTACTTAGCTCTAAATTAGAGAGTATTCAGTACTCGGGGTGGGGGGAGAGGGAGGGGGGAAACACCCACCTATATATTACCTTTTCGTTTCATTCAATGGGTCAATTTCTCTATATTTATATATTAACAGACCGGTAGACTATGAACTACAAAAGGGCACGTGTCACAAAGTATGTGAACCCTAAAGGAGAGGTTCAGGTATATTTTGTTCGTGCCCTCTTGCAGTTTATGCTCACAGGGACGTTCAGAAAATGAAATTTATTCCTAATAGTGATATTCCTGTCCATCTCCAACGCGTACATGTATTTGTATTATTTTTCAGCTAGAGACGTTGAACGTTTTTGCCTAGAAATGGCAATGGAGGCATATAGTCAAACAAAGAATATATGAGCATTTGAAAGTTGTTCTAAAACGGCTATTGAAGCCGGCATTTTGAGAATTATGAAAGTTCTAAATTACCAAGGTGGAATATGACACCAGTGATTTATAGGAAAGAAAACCACAGCAGCTGTACGAAAAAAGTTAAAGATTTTGAAATTAATTTACATTGGTTTTCTATGCTTTAACTGATATGTATCAATATGATATATGTGGTTGTTTAGAACTATAACTTTGACGTCATAATTCTCAAAATGGCGGATTCCATATCCGTTTTTATAACAACCCGCCAATCATATCTTATTTGTTTATCAATCGATTTTGATACTTCTTTTACCCATTTCCAAGTTTTTCAGAACTCTAAATAATAAAGCTTTCTTGCTCACTATGTCTACATTCCCTATAATTAATAATTGAACGTTTATCTTATGAAGATAGCAGGCAATTGCGTACCCTACGAATGAAAGTAATTAAAAAAAAACTATAGGATACTCACGCGGAATTAAATTTTAAAAGATCGTATAATGAGGTAAAACAAAATTGTAAAGTACACCATGAAAAAGTATGACTCACCGTTACTATTAGTATTCTAGTACTAGGCATTTCTTCCGTCAATACAAGGTGGCTGTTACCATCAAACGCCAAAGCCAGAGGAGACTTTATTCTGAATCTTTGGTCTACTACGACACTGTCTATTATTCCACTAGATGACAGTTTGAAGACCGAGTTAGAATCATAGTGCGCCATAAAAATCCCTCCCTGAGCGTCCACACAGACTCCACTTGGGCGACCACTTGGGTCATATTTAAACTGCACTCCTGTCTCCGGCGAAGTTGAGACGCAAACAAGTTGACTGCTTCCTGGGTCGGAGATTAATATTGCACCGGAATTAAGGCACGCGATTGCAGCTGGGTTACGGAAAAGTCTAATTCCGTCTATATTGTTTGGAATTGTCCGTAAAATATTGGCGTCACAGTCGATGACGTCTACACAAGAAGAGCCCAACTCACAACAGCCGACAACTAGCTTGACACCATCAAACGCCGCAATGCACTCATACTTCTTTTGGGTTCTCGATGTCGAGGATATTGTCAATGCGCCCTCTAGTGAACAAAATGTAATTCGATAAATATCCGGCTCTGTAACTATAATGTCGCCTGAATGTGGCAATGAGCATATTCCACATGGATCCGTGAGCATTAGTTGATCTACAAATTTTCCTTTCATCCGAAATCTCTTAATATTCTTATTTTCGTTATCACAAACGACGATTGTTTCGCCAGTGCACGTGATGCCGGTCAGCAGACACTCGTGCTCATCCGGAAGTTGCGCATTGAACCACCTGATCGTGGTATTTGGACTACTGTCTGTATCTCGCACTGAAATGGCGGGTAAATCCGATTGCTGCGCTTGAGTATGTGTTCGATATTCTGCTGCCATGGTCGTGATTTATATTTATAAACTACATACTCCACGTCCTGTTCTGGAAATGGAAAACATATGCTTGATATACCAAATTTTATCTCGTTACTAATTCTAGCATTTGTCTACTATGAGTTTATATGCGGGTTACACCATTGCATATATATTCAATTAATTCATTTGAATTTTAGCAATGCGGTTACAATACTCTTGCATATATTCTTGCATATATATTCATCTGAGCAAGGCATGCAGATATATTCATTTGAGTTTATAAGCAAAGCCTACAATATATATTCATTTGTGTTTTAGCAAAGCTTGCACATATATTTATTTGAATTTAAGCAATGCATTGAAGGTAAGATTGCATATATTTTCATTTGATTTTTAAACAATACACTGTCAGTAAGCATGCATATATATATTTATTTGAGTTTTAAGCAATAAAGTGACAGTACGCCTGCAAAAGTTTTCATCTGAGTTTTAGCAATACATTGATTGTAATCCCGCATATATTCATTTGAGTTTTAGCAAAACCTCTGCATATATATCCATATGAGTTTTGGAAATACATTCACCGTAAGGATGCATATGTTTTCATTTGTGTTTTAGCAATACATCTACAGTAAGTATGCATATTTATTCATTTGAGTTTTAGCAATACATTTGCAGTAAGTATGCATATATATTCATTTGTGTTTCAGCAATTCATTGACAGTATGTATGCATAAATATTCATTTGTGTTTTAGCAATATATTGACAGTAAGTATGGATATATATTCATTTGTGTTTCAGCAATTCATTGACAGTAAGTATGCATATATATTCATTTGAGTTTTAGCAATGCATTGACAGTAAGCATGCACATATATTCATTTGTGTTTTAGCAATACATTGACAGTAAGTATGGATATATATTTATTTGAGTTTTAGCAATTCATCGACAGTAAGTATGGATATATATTCATTGGTGTTTTAGCAATTCATTGACTAAGCATGCACACATATTCATTTGCGTTTTAGCAATACATTGACAGTAAGTATGGATATATATTCATTGGTGTTTTAGCAATTCATTGACAGTAAGCATGCACACATATTCATTTGAGTTTTAGCAATACATTGACAGTAAGTATGCATATATATCCATTTGTGTTTTAGTGGTTACATTGACAGTAATTATGGATACATATTCATCTGTGTTTTTGCAATTGACAGTAAGTATGCATATATATTTATTTGAGTTTTAGCAATGCATTGACAGTAAACCGGAATATATATTCATTTTAGTTTAAGCAATGCCGTGACAGTACGTTTGCATTTATATTCACTTGACGTAATAAGTAATACATTTACAGTAAGCCTGCATGGATATTCATTTGAGTTTTAGCAATTCATTGACAGTAAACATGCATATATATTCATTTGAGTTTTAGCAGTTCATTGACATTAAGCCTGCATGTATATTCATTTGAGTTTTAGCAATTCATTGACAGTACGCCTGCATGTATATTCATATGAGTTTTAGCAATTCAATGACAGTAAGCCTGCATGTATATTCATTTGGGTTTTAGCAATGCATTGACAGTATATTCATTTTTTTTTAAATGTACACGATAGCGAGTTTAAATTAACACATAATACCTTTAATTTAGTTAAAAGCATTGTTGGTTATTTATACATGTTCGATACGGATATTATGTCGGTTCGTAATGATTAAACTATTTGAGAACATAAGTTTATTGAATGTATTAGTTATGTACATAGTCTATAGTATGCGCAAACATACTCAAACACTTACATTGATCCGAGACCTTCTTACTAAACATAAAAAACCCACACTGACTGAACAAATATTCGTTGTTATAACAGAAATACACGCTTCAATAATCTTAAATCTATATTCCAGATTGTTATTTCAGTTCTTTTTTCAAAACAAAACCATAGCATATGTCTTAACACTACAACATTGAAATAGTAACACGATATACGTACAGTATGCGATAAGTTAAGCATTCATGGACATATGCAAACACATACTGTGTCAATTCTTAAGGCGAAATACATTAGAGACCTTTTTACTAAACATAAAAAAAACGCAATGACTGAACAAATATTCGTTGTAATAACATAAATACACACCTCAATAATCGTAAATCTATATTCCAGTTTGTTATTCCAGTTCTTTTTTCAAAACAAAACCATAGCACACTACAACGTTGAAATAGTAACACGATATACGTACAGTGTATGCGACATGGACATATGCAAACAAATACTGTGTCAATTCTTGAGGCGAAATACATTAGCGCAGAGATCGATATTGGAAAAGTAATGTGATATATATAAAAGAAAAAAAAGCGGTGGTGTCACGTGGTGATCTGTTAATGATTTCCAATGGGTTAACCCCGTTGTTTGTAGTTTAAATTTATTTTGTTAAAAGTGGTACATCAGGGGTTTTCTTGGGGTCTAGTGATCCGTCTTAAAATCGACAAATAAGGACATTTTAAATCTTAAAGGGCATAGACATAATGAATGAGCTGAACATTATCCATTATTTATAAGAAAATTCATAATGACGGAATACATAAGTTCATGTGCTCTTAAACTATTGTCTAAGATGCATCTATACTTATTGCAGGCCAAGTGGGTTGTTAATTCATCGGAATTAATTCTGGGGAACATTTGCACATATTTTTGGGGAACAAGGAAACATTAGAAATTATTTTAGGGTATAAGTGAACTTCCGAAAAATAATTGTTGTGGAACAAAACATGTTTTTTTTTATTTTATGGAAAAAGGGAATAATGGATCATATTTTTAAGGAACAAGGTAAAATGGACTCTCCTGGGAGGGCCTCCTTTATGCCTCCACCATATATGGGTGGGGCATATAGTGTTGCCCTTGTCCGTCCGTCCGTACGTACGTACGTCTCACTTTTATCTCACACGTAAGCACGAACGTCAAACCTTCCTGCCCTGAGTCCTCCTCCTGAACTTCCAAATAGTTTTATCTATATATTTACATTAATTTTTAATTACTACTTCATTTCTTCATCTTTCATCAGTTTTTGCGCACAATATGACCTATTTATGTGTCGACGTGCCGTAAAACACCATTCATTCATTCTAAACCGATTTCGAGTATGAAGTCTAGTGGTGCATATCGTCACATTGTCCGGTCTATTGAATTTCGGCAGAGTTATGACCTTATTTCGGTTGATAGCTTACAGCAGGGGCATTCGTGTCCAGGGATACCTTTCTAGATTCTATATACCTGCAGTATGGTCCTTGAAATTGCCTTTGATGAATGCATAACATTAAATAAACCACCCCACCAAATAACGGCAAAATTACACTACAAAATTATTCATCAACACTCAATCCAGGTGTTCAGGTCATATAATAATGTATATGTGCTGATTAAAAGTATAGTTTTATTAACGGGTTCTTGAAACACCCGTGATTGAATATGCGTAAAATGAATTATGAGTTGATAACTCTTAATTCGACGCCCTAGTTCTGGGGTTTGGCCCGGCTGGTTAAAGCCGTTTATATTGCGTCTATAGTGTTTAGATTCTCAAAACATGTAAGTTATAGATATATATCTCGCTGTGAGTAGGTTTAGAAACGGTGTACATATGTTGTAGAATTCGCCTGTTGATGGCGGGATAGTTACTTTAAACCGTTTAATTCAGGTTAAACAAAGGGGCGGCGGTTTACCATTCACTAACTTAAGATAAATGGAATTGATGGTACGAACAGGGTCACTAAGTACACCATACTACAAAACAGAAAGATACTGTCACGGCTCGTTGGTTATTTAAAATCATCGATGGGCTACGCCCATTTCGGTGTTTAAATGAGGCCAGACTCTCTCTCTATATATATATTACTTATCAAGCATTTGTGATCAGTTTCACTGATCCAGATCACTGGGGACGATATTGTGGTGTCATTGATTGCCCATCAAAATACAAACTAAATCCCTCATAATGCGTTTCATTTTCATGTACTCGTACATTACATTATGCCGCATGTAACCTTCAGTTTAATTATTGTTTATGAAAGCGTCTGGTATGGAAATTACGACGACTCGAACGGTTTTTGTTGTTAAGCCATAAATGTTTATTCAGTAAATGGGGTTTATAGTGCTAACAGTTGTACATATAATTAAAATACGATGTACTTCTTACTTATAAGAGTCTTAAAGCATCATATGAATTATTATTAATGAGTTAAAAATAATTATATGAATTAAAAAAAAAAAAAGTTATAGCATCATATGAATTAATATTAATTAGTTATAGCATCATATGAATTAATATTAATTAGTTATAGCATTAATATAAATTAGTTATAGCATCATATGAATTAATATTAATGATTTATGTATACTGAAAGAAATAAGTTTAGCACATGGTAAATCCCATTGAGCAGATTCAAGGCTATGTGCTTCAGCCGCCATTAACATTTATAATTAACAAGCATATGCAGGACATTATTTTTAAACGATATCTGCGAAAAAAGTAGCAACTTGTTTTAATTTATCTGCTTTACAGAAATTATAATTTCGTTCTTATTTCAATATAAAGGGAGATAATTTTAAAATGTAAGACTTTGGTTCGTAATTTCATTATAATGACAAGGTTAATGTCAGTTGCTTTTGCTTCTTTTATCACTCGAAACCCAGAATAGTTATTTAATAAAGTTTAACCCTGTTCTTGATAATATTCTTATTTTTAATGTGAAAAATGTTGTTTTATATAAATGGGAGATAACTCTGATACTTACTTCGAAACACACATAATAAGTGAAAAACAAGAACACCTTCTGACACGACAAAGTTATCAAATGCTTCACATGATTGATAAAATAAACATTCAGTTTCTTAAGCTAGATATGCAAAAGACCGTGCTAAACATTTCTTTCAGTATAGGTACGAAAAACTAGCCGGCTCATTTAGATTTCCAGACTAAACTGTTTCATTAACACACACCATTAAGTGGTACGGATCATGAGGCTTAGTGTCAATATGCACATTGAATATGAAGCTAAAACACACAATCATGATTGTATTCGTATTGGATTGACACCCAGGCAAACTTGTTTGTTTTAAAAAAAAAAAATCACGGCGTCCCGTTTGTTTTTCTACATAACTTGCTGCTCTACTCTCTTAATTGTGTTTGTTGCTCACAAAGGATCACATTTATCAGTATTTTTGATCCTTTATCAGTATTTATTAACATTCACACTAGCGTTCGTTTAGTGCAGTGTGGCGGCTGGAAAAAGTCTCCCCGTGCTACGAATCAGTAGTGTTATTTTACTGGTCCTTTGGGACCAGCGAGCCCAATATAGGTGGCTTTGAAGTCCAGTGCTGGGGGCGTGAGAGGTGTTGCTTCTTTCATTACTTCTCATGAACAGACTCAATAAAACCGAGTCTGCTACTTTATTCTCTTAATTGTGTTTGTTGCTCACAAAGTATCACCTTTATCAGTATTTATTGCATTTGTTCAATCATTAATATTAATTATAAGAATAGTTTAAATCAATATTTTTTGCGTATTATTAACTGTTGATTATATTTCGCCAATAATATAGATAAACAAAAGGCAGAATAAGACGGAAAAAAGGAAACCTAAACTTCTATTTTAACAAGATGCTCCAGTATTGCAGAACAATACATGTCCCCTAACGGGCATTTTATTTAGTAACAGTGACCTTGACATTGACCATAAATGCATAAAGGTTATTGAGCGGATACCATTTTTCTATTTTTAGTAACAGTATTTTTTTTTTTACAATTTCTGTTTCATAGCAACCACAATTTTGACATATCAATAAAAATGATGTGCATGATCTCCTCACTCCCTTTTACCCACACACATATTTGCATTACATTATCTAAAAGGGAATGTTTCAACACAGCCAAACACTCCTTATTATTGAGAGTTCTGACCAACTTGGAAAATGGTGTGAGAATTATCAAAATCGGATAATAAACAAAGAAGATACGACCATTTGAAGGGTTTCTAAAACTGATTTGGGAGCCGCCATTTTGATAACTATGATGTCATAGTTGTAAATTACCATATATAGCACTGCAAATGAATGCAACATACTTTACTGGCAATATAATTCATTATACCACTTTAGTATACTTATTGTTCACACCTTTGCTGTGATTTTCCCTCTATTAATCAGTTAATTAACATATTTATAAATATTCCATATATGGTAATTTAGAACTGTGATGTAATAGTTCTCAAAATGGCGGCTTCCATATTCGTTTAAAAAAAACCTTCAAATTATCATATCTTTTTTGTTTATCATCCGATTTTGATAATTCTTTCACTCTTGATCAAGTTTTTCAGAACTCTCAATAACAAAGATGGTTGACTGTGTCACTATATTCCCTTTAAGCATTTATTTTCTTATCAAAGGATCCATATATTTTGTGTAGTTTTATTATTTCCGTTGTCATAGCAGCTATGTTTTTTTACAAAATCATAATCCCCTCATTGCCCTCTACCAACACCAAGTTTCATAAAAATATTTTCAATACGTTTCTCATTATTGCGGATACATATTTGTTGGACGGACTGCCGGACTGCCGGATGGACGGGGGTGGGTGGGTGGTGGGGTGGGGTGGGGTGGGCAAACCTAAAGACCACTAATTATATGCAAGCAGGTTTAAAGTCAAAAAGCTACTGGATAAATAAAATGTGACGCTAATTTCAATGCTTGATAAACACTTCAAGATTGCCGTGCATCCCTTTAATATAAACAAAACAATCCCGCTATCATATGAGGGATGACTATATGATCCTATATCATAATACACATTGTAACATCATAGAGATATAGTGTCATTTGAAATGGACATCAGATAAACAATTATTTGCACTCATTTTTAGCTCGACTATTCGAAGAATAAGAGAGCTTATGTAATCACCCCGGCGTCGGCGTCGGCGTCCCACATCAAGGTTTGCGTGTAAGCTGTGTTTACAAGTCTCCATCTCTTACATTTCTTATCCTAGCACAACCAAATTTGGCCATTAGCTTCCTTATAGCATTATCTTAAGGGCTGCATAAGCAATTTTGGTTCCTGTAGCCAATGGGCTCCCATGGATCCCAAATTATGATGGCCCATAAAATGTGTCCCATTTCACATCAAATTTTGCGTGTAAGCTGTGTTTACAAGTCTATATCTCTTACATTTCTTATCCTAGCACAACCAGATTTGGCCATTAGCTTCCTTGTAGCATTATCTTAAGGGCTGCTTAAGTAATTTTGGTTCCTGTATCCTCTGGGCTCCCATGGAACCCAAATGTTGATGGCCCTTAAAATGTGTCTGTTTCACATCACATTGTGCGTGTAAGCTGTGTTTACAGGTCTATATCTCTTACATTTCATCTCCTAGATGAACAAAATATGGGAATTGGTTTCCTTACAGTATGTTGTAAAGGGTTGGGTAAGTAATTTTGTCTTCTGCAAATTCTGTGCTCCCTTTGAACCCAAATTGTGATGGCCCATAAAATGTGCAATCTGTGTATCAGATATAGGTTTGCATGTAAGCATGTATATATCTATAATTTTGGTTTGGGATTTCTTATAGCATTATGCATCTTATTCATACTTTACCCATATTGGGGCAGGCTCCCTCCTCCAACCCCCGCCCCCCCCACTCCTTCCACCTCCCCCCTCCACACTTTTTTTAATTTATTTTTTACATATTTCTGTGTTGTTTTGGTCAATTCTTACATAGCTTCTTACACATATTATTGCCCCCTCCCCCACCCTGCCTCTCCCCCCACCCCACAACCACCCCCTCACTCGAAACTTTTTTTATTTTTTTTTTTACATTTTTCTGTGTTGTTTTGGTCAATTCTTGTTTTATCTTCCATTATTTGGATATTAATATTTTAATTTGAACGCAGTCATTTACATATAAAACAATTTAGATTAAATTCCGATACACAGATGAAAGATCAATAAAAAAATAAATGAGGCCACAATAAAAATTGCCAGATATCAGCTCCCTCCACGCGTTGCCTTTCGACCACAAATTTCTTTAAAATGACAGCAACATTGTTTTAGCCTTGTTTTCTGATGGTATAATTTATTATTTTCTGAAAAATCGAATAGTCGAGCTGCGCTGTTCTCCGACAGCTCTTGTTAAAACATTTGTATCAATCAATACACTAGTACATATCAAGTACAAATAATACCATCAAATAACGAATGTAATGTATGTGTGTTATACGGGTTACGTCATACAGATAAATAGACGGGTTATAGATACATACATATAGACAGGATAGATACATAGTAGAGTTACAGACACATACAGATACATAGACAGGTTACAGATGCATACAGATACATAGTGGAGTTACAGATGCATACAGATACATAGTAGAGTTACAGACACAAACAGATACATAGACAGGTTACAGATGCATACAGATACATAGTGGAATTACAGGTACATACAGATACATACACGGGTTATAGGTGCATACATATACATAGACAGGTTACAGATGCATACAGATACATAGTGGAGTTACAGATACATACAGATACATACACGGGTTATAGGTGCATACATATACATAGACAGGTTACAGATGCATACAGATACATAGTGGAGTTACAGATACATACAGATACATAGACGGGTTATAGATACATACATATAGACAGGATAGATACATAGTAGAGTTACAGACACATACAGATACATAGACAGGTTACAGATGTATACTGATACATAGTGGAGTTACAGGTACATACAGATACATACACGGGTTATAGGTGCATACATATACATATACAGGTTACAGATGCATACAGATACATAGTGGAGTTACAGATACATACAGATACATAGACGGGTTATAGATACATACATATACATAGACAGGTTACAGATGCATACAGATACATAGTGGAGTTACAGATACATACAGATACATAGACGGGTTATAGGTGCATGCAGATACATAGACAGGTTACAGATGCATACAGATACATAGTGGAGTTACAGATACATACAGATACATAGACGGGTTATAGGTGCATACATATACATAGACAGGTTACAGATGCATACAGATACATAGTGGAGTTACAGATATAAACAGATACATAGACGGGTTATAGGTGCATACATATACATAGACAGGTTACAGATGCATACAGATACATAGTGGAATTACAGGTACATACAGATACATAGACGGGTTATAGGTGCATACATATACATAGACAGGTTACAGATGCATACAGATACATAGTGGAGTTACAGATACATACAGATACATAGACGGGTTATAGGGGCATACATATATATAGACAGGTTACAGATACATGCATATACATTGATGGGTTACGTATATAGACACATCAACTCATTAAAATCAAATCCTAATTACGCTTTGATATTCGCCGCTTCTAGGCCTTATATTGTAGGGTAGCATAGCATGATAAAGGGTCTGATTTTAATGAGATTATATACGGGTTACAGGTTCATAGGCGGGTCACAGGTACTTAGGAGAGTTCCATATACATAGCCAGGTTACATATACATACATACCCTTACCAGATGAAAAGGTTTGCTGCAAGGTTGCTGCAAGTTTGCTGCATTAGGTTGCAGCGAACAATTTTGTTCGCCAGAACAATTCTTAATTGTTCGCCAATGTTCGCCACTGCCGGTGATGATCCCACAAACACCATGGTAATCTTTGGCGAATTTGCCGCAAACTCGCTAAAAAGTTATACATTCGCCAGAAACATTTATTTATTTGGTACGTTCGCCGTAACATCACCACAAACTTACTTGCATTTTTTTTGTTCGCCACAACATTGCGACAAACTTTACCATTCCGATTTCCTGTTTTATTGCACGCCGTAACATCGCCACAAACTTTTCCATTCAGATTTGCCGTTTCTTTATTCGCCATAAGATCACGACAAACTTTTCCATTTTGATCTGCTTTATCTCCGTTCGCCAAAACTTCATCACAAAGCTTTAACTTTATACAGATTTTTGATATTTCTTCTATGTTACTTAATTATTACTCAAGTAAAATGTACTCAAATAAACTGTGGATTTTATGTCAAAGGACCACTTGAACATTAGTTATTTTGCTTAGTATAAAACTTTTAGTGGAACCTTATTTTTTCAGTCGGTAGCGCGGCGGATTTGTAACCGGAGGCCCCGGGTTCAATCCTCCATGCCACTGAGTTTCGTCGGTGTGTTCTTGGGCAAGACACTTTCCCTTAGCCTTGTCCGTCGGTCTATCCTCCGAGCACGTTAAAGAACCATAGGAATCTATTCGATATAAGAGTAGGGCACGGTTCCCGGATTCCTATGTATCCATCCCCTCTCTCTGGGGCGGCTCTAATTAACCTATACTGTGTTGATGAGCCGTTAAACAACATTCAATTCAATTCAATTATTTTTCCAGAAAAAGCCAAAATATGTATTATTGTGTTGCAAGAACATTTTTAAATACCAAACATCAGGTAACTCCAACATTTAAAACCAGAACAATTAAAATTGTGTCCCAAGTGCAAAATGATATCAATATTACTCTGCATTAACATGACCATGATGACAAGTCAATTTAATTGTTTAAGTCATTGTGAATTATTATATAGGAACTATCTACAAATTTAACAAATATAAAATCTACTTTGAAATTTAAGCACACATACTTTAAATAACATGTATTTAAAAGTAAAAAAAATGACAAAGATAATTAATGCTTAAAGGGGTTGATGCACTATTTTCAAACACAGTTTATTTTAAAGGGCTCTGAAAAACTTGAAAAAAGCTGAAAGAATTATCAAAATGCCATGAAAATAAAGGAGATATGACCTATTGAAAATTTGCAAAGAACATAAATGGAGGCGGCCATCTTTGAACGAAGACGTCATCGCGCCGTTTTACCATATAAGGCATATTGACAAAATGTATTTTAAAGCAAAGAAAACCACTGCAAATTGATTAAAAATAAATATAAAGATGTAAAATGCATACATTTTAGTATTATTTTTCATTTGCAGTGATTTTCTTTGCTTTAATATATATATATCAATATTAAATATGCACAAATGTGAGATTCTATTGATAACATGACTAAAAAAAAAGTCGTACATATATTAATGTACCTGCCTATATACCGGTATTTCGAGCGAGTGATTTGAACCCTACTGTATTTCGGTATCGTATGATGACGTCGTATATTGCTTCGCTATTCCCCGTACCACACAGGAAATCGCAACTGCCTCGTCGATCATTTGCATATTTATTACGCTAGTGTATTATGATCTATTATGCTAGTGGTGTCACGGCTCACTCCCACACCGCAAACTATGATATAATATTTATCATATGGCGCGATAATGCCAAATAATATACCCACAGACAGGTCCGCGATAAACCAGTCATATCATATACTCACAGAAAGGTCGGCGATAACGCCAGTCATATCATATACTCTCAGACAGGTCGGCGATAACGCAAATCATATAATATACTCACAGACAGGTCGGCGATAACTCCAGTCATATCATATACTCACAGACAGGTCGACGATAACGCAAGTCATATAATATACTCCCAGACAGGTCGGCGATAACTCCAGTCATATAATATACTCACAGACAGGTCGGCGATAATGCTAGTCATATCATATACCCACAAACAGGTCGGCGTTAACTCCAGTCATATCATATACTCACAGACAGGTCGGCGATAACGCAAATCATATAATATACTCACAGACAGGTCGGCGATAACTCCAGTCATATCATATACTCACAGACAGGTCGGCAATAACGCAAGTCATATAATATATTCACAGCTAGCTGTAGAAAACAAGAGGTCAATGACCTTGAAGCTCTACTGATAGATTTTTGATAGCTAGGTCAACATTCCTGTGAAGTTTCATGAAAATCCATCAAGTAGTTTCATAGGAGTAGTCGCTACAAGTTTTCATTATATAACTCTATGTAAACAAAGTTGGCCGCTGGCGGCCATGTTTAATGTCAAATCAAAATAATTTTTGACAAGGATCAACATCATGTCATACTGATCATTTTAGAAAAAGTCCCATATCAATATTTCTTATAGTTTTCAAGAAGTAGTCCCTACAAACTTGTATTTTGAAAATATATTTTTAGCCATGGCGGCCATCTTGAATTTCCGGCCAACCTGAAATTTTGCTAGGATCAATTAGACATCAAGAGCAACATTCCTGTAAAGTTTCATGAAAATCCGCCAAGTAGTTTCAGAGGTGTAGTCGCTACAGGTTTTTACTATATAACTCTATGTAAACAAAGATGGCCGCTGGCAGCCATGTTTAACGTCGAATCAAAATGATTTTTGACAAGGACCAACATCATGTCATGCTGATCATTTTAGAAAAAGTCCCATATCAATATCACTTATAGTTTTCAAGAAGTAGTCGCTACAAACTTGTACTTTAAAACTCTATTTTAAGCTTTGGCGGCCATCTTGGATTTCACATTAACATGAATTTTTGCTAGGATCAACTAGACTTTATGGGCAACATTTCTGTAAAGTTTCATGAATATCCATCTAGAAGTTTCAGAGGAGAAGTCGCTACAAATAAAAGCTTACGGACAGACAGACGGACGGACAGACGGACGACGGACGCCGCACTACGGCATAAGCTCTGCTGATCTCTGATCATTCGAGCTAAAAACGTCAATAACTATATATGTCACTTATATTCCTGTTTAGGTATCTCATTCTGACATAATTTCAAACAACGCATTTTATCCTAAAATAATTCACTGCTGAACCATTTCAACGAGTTGACCGTGAGGTTTGGTGACCTCAAAAATAGTTTGCATACTAGAAAACATGAGGAAAATAACTCGGCGCCCACTGGTCGAGTACACTGAACGTTACGTTGCATACAAACAAAGAGTTAGGGCATATGGTGGCTCTTTTGTCACATATCTTCGTTTTCTAGTCAGTTTATGTTTGTATGTGTTTTACGTCATTTTCAACACATGTAAGGTTATATATGACGGTCGTTTTTTTGTGGTGGAGGCAGACCACTCACTTTTCCTGGGTAAACCCAGTACTGTACACCTCCCGCCATAGACGATTTCCTCTCCGTTCAAAGTAAAATATTATATAATAGTAATGTATGACCATTGCAAAGGAGAGTATCCCATCTCGTCTTTTCGTTATCTAACGTCGGATACAAAATAACGAATAACGCTACATAGAAGAGGCCCTCCCAGGGGTTTTGGCCATTTATTTTTAGGGATCTGGGGAACATTGGCAATCACTTTAAGGGATCCAGGGATCAAAGGCCTATTTTTAGGGATATAGGGAACAGTGGCCTAAAAGAAAAAAAAAGAAACAAGTACCTAATTTTTACGTATAATTGGTATAATTTACTTTAAAACATGACATTTGGACTGCTGTTCACTGCTGGTTGCTTTGAACGGCTTTCAGTATCATCTTTTACGACGGTTTTTAGTAGCGCCCATTGCTCAACAGGATTTCTAACAGAGAATATCAACTTTCCTGTTCAACTGATCACAGATCAGCAGAGTTTATGCCGTGGTGCAGAGTCGTCCGTCTATATATCTGTCCGTCAGTCCATGACACTTTTTTTTTGTGGCGACTACTCTTCTAAAACTATTAATTAGATTTTCATGAAACCTTGAAATTCAGGTCGATTTTAAATCCAAGATGGTCACAAAAGCTTACAATAGATGCTTAAAAAAAGAAGAAGTTTTTATAGCGACTACTCCTCTGAAACTACAAGTGATACTGATACGGGACCGTTACTGAAATGATCAGCATGACATAATGTTGGTCCTTGACGAAAAAGTCATTTTGGTTCGACGTCAAACATTGCTACCAGCTGACAATTTTGCTAACATAGAGTTATACAGAATTTCTTTGTGGCGACTACTCCTCAAAGAAATACAAAAAGATCGGACAGGGAAAGTAGCATTCAAGGAGGACAGTCAACCACAAAACACAGAAACAAACACGCAAACAGACAAACAAGAAGGCAAAGGCAATATTAAATGCAAAAGACAACACAAACACAAAAGGGTTGACAATAGGGCTACCGCCTTGGAACGGTCAGTGGCAAAGTAGGCCACTGGGGGTTTAAACCGGTTCTAGGGTGCACCAAACCTCACACTTACCCTACTGTCATCCCATTAAAACAGGACAGTGTAAATAAAGAAATCCCCGCCATGATCTAATCTCTAACCAACACGGCAGCATCAATAGGCAATATAAGTAAAACACAAATATGCTCGTGTAAATATAATACAAAAATAAACAATAGCCTAGAAAGCCACAATGAAGGTACTCAATGACTTTGCAGAAGCCAGAGCAGTAAGAGAATAAACCATTAAGGGCACGACAAGAAAGATCATGGACAAACATCAAACGCCACCGTCCCAATGGGCTTTAGGTAGGCGTCATCATAGGGTCCATAGCCTGTCCGGTCACCGTACAATTAAAGAGGAAAGCATAGTGGCGAACTGTAAAAGGGTCCACCACCAAGCATGCAGTACGTTGCAAAATGATAGGGTCATAACCTCTTTTGATAAACTTTTTAACAAGTTTAACAAAGATAGTATGAAAGTGATCATGACCTAGAATCTTACGAAGTTTATAAATCACATCACCATAGAAGTCAGGTTGTGATAGTCCCTGTCGCAGAAGTGTCCTTACATTACTCTTATATTTAGAAAGAAGATCAGGTTTACGATAATAAAATTTTGCAAAGGTTTTACGAAGTTTATGGTAACGGTAACCCTGACTGAGTAACTTTTTAGTTATACAAAGATTACGAATATTAAAGTCCTCAACTCGAGTACAAGCTCTAGAAAAACGAATAAGTTGAGACAGATACACCCCATAAGAAGTTGCTCGGGGAACATCCCCATCCAAGTGGGGATAATTAACAATGTCAAAATTAAAATCATCTCTCTTGTCATATATTTTGCTAATTATTTTACCATATTCAATCGAGAGATCTAAATCAAGAAAAGAAGCGTTATTATCAGATATATTTTCTTTATTAAGCTGAAGTTCTTTAGGATAAATATTATCAACCATAGTTGGAAAGAAAGGGTTGTCAATGTTCAGTATGTCATCCAGATACCGATAGGTGTCATTAAAAGCTTCAATAACATCTGCCTGGGTATCTGGTGAAAGACTCAACATGAAATCTCTTTCATAGCAAAATAAAAACAGATCTGCGACAAGTGGTGCACAGTTCGTACCCATAGGGATACCAACAATTTGTCTATAAACGGTGGTACCATACCTGACGAAAATATTATCTAATAGGAAGATGAGTGCTTCACAAACTTTATAGCAAGTCCACATAGTATAATTGTCTAAACTGCCGTTAGTAAAAAACGCTTTAATATTATTACATGCCAAAAATGTAGTATTTTCTCTAGCGAATGTTTTTTGAATAAGAGAAATTAGCTTGTCTTTAATAAGGTGATGTGGTAAGGTTGTATATAGTGTAGAGAAGTCATAAGTGCTAATTGATGAAACTTGACCTTTATTGAAAATTTTATCCAGAACGTCTCCTGAATTTTTTATAGACCAAAATAAATTAATCCCAGAATTTTCATAAGTTTTATCACAATATAGTTTAACGTGATCTTTAACGGCAGTAAGACAAGAAGTTAACAGTTTGGAGATGTGTGTTGTGGTGCAGGCACTAGAATTAGAAATAAAGCGAGCCTTATATGGATTTTTATGTTATTTAGGAATCCAGTACATGGTAGGCAGTTTATTTTGCTTATCGTTTACACCAGCCTTGAAAGTAGTGCACCGAGTGATATGTGCGGAAACAACATCAGCCTCAGTAGAATTAACTGGAGTATACTAATTGGTGCTGCCGAGTTCCAGAGATAAAACATTGACGTAATGTAGGCGTCAAACAATAATTAGATTATTAGCTGCTTTATCTGCAGGAATTAAAACAAATTTATTATGAAATTCCTGAATTCCCGATTTTAAATTACGAAAGGAAAACCTAGGTCTCGGAGGAAGTAAAGAGGGGTTAGCATTATAAAAGTTAATACGTGTATCTATAATTTTCAGAATTGACTTTTTCCAAGTAGAAAGTGAGTTTGGGTCCGCATGTTCTCTACGACACCATTTGATACTAAAATCTTCAATGGAGTGGGCGATCTGGGCACGACAGGCATTAAAATCAATAGTTGAAGGTAATCTATAGTTAGGACCTTTCGAAAACAAATGCCGAATACGTTTATCAATAATATCAAAATTACCAGTGATGACATGACCTGCTGAAGCATAGCACAATTTTGATGTGTTGCATTCACATTCCTTAGGAGTATTATGTACTATATCAAGGTCAGAAACTATTTTGTTATAGTTGAAAATAATATTTCTAATTGGCTTTTTATACTTATAACAAATTACAGGACTTTCGGAATTTTTGAAATATTTTGAGATAGAATCAACTACATGAGTATCTCGAAAAATACTAGGCATGTCAATGAAATCAATACCTTTATTAATATATAGTAGTTTTAAAAAATGCCTGACGTGATCAGACTCCTTGTCAATATGGGGTCGGAGAACATGTTGTGTATAGCTTTGAACTATGGAAGCAGTGTTATACAAGGGATCTGTACGAATGAAAATTGTGTCGACTTCCTCGTC
This sequence comes from Cyrtodaria siliqua, assembly GCA_037043455.1. NCBI lineage: Eukaryota > Metazoa > Mollusca > Bivalvia > Adapedonta > Hiatellidae > Cyrtodaria > Cyrtodaria siliqua. Next base: position 199,861 of record JAWPHD010003156.1, read on the forward strand.
AATCAACTTTATTGATGAAATGGACAAAGAGGTAAGCCGTGAAAGCATAGAGTGCTTTCCAGACTGTTTAAAAATAGTATGTCAATCAGCGACAGAAATAATTACACGCGATTTACGTTTGATGTTACCATTACGCCTAATACCATGAGACCTAGATTTACGCTTACGAATAGAAAATATAGAAAAAATGTCAATATTAGGATCTTTAGAAATATTTCCTTCTTGATAAATATTGTCATTAAGGCCAAGTGGATAAGGTGTCTGTAAGTTTTTCATCCACTTAAGTTCTGCAATATGTCTAGCTTTTATTTTAAAGCTTTTAGTAGCATCATTATCAAAAAATATATATTCAACCGGTTGAACAGTTACGTTATTAAAATTATGACCTGACTGACGAAAGTGTTGGTAGAAGTAATTTTTTAACTTTTTAGGATTACTTGCATTATATTTGTGTTCACGAAATCGAACTTTTAAGGATCGACCTGTTTGTCCAACATATTGTATACCGCAACTTGGTGCATTTCAAGTCAGAACATAAATGACGTGAGAAGTACGTCAATCAACATTTGAAGCTAGACATACATTAAACATTAACAGCTGATTTAATGGTGGACTTGCACGATAAATAATTGCAACAACTGCACCTCTTAGTATTGCACTTATTAATAGAGGGAAACTCCCTGCGCCGTGAATGAACTAAATGATTTCTAAAAGGAGACTTTATATGGTACTTCCTCAAAACAGGTGATCGTAGAGGAGTAACGGTAACTTTTGAGCCATTATTAAAAATCCTAGTAATATTATTCGAAGGTTCATGAAATTAGGTTGCCGAATGAAGATTTAAAGGTGTAAGGCGTACATATGGTTTAGTTCTAAGAAATGAAGAGCAAAAATATTTTTTTTATGAAACTCTATAGGAATGTTGCTCTTGATGTCTAGTTGGTCCTAAGTAAAAAATCAAGATGGCCACCATAGCTAAAGATAATTTTTAAAAATATGACTGTGGCGACTATTTCTCACAATCCATAAGGGTATTGATTTGGAACCTTTACCAAATTGACTGTCATGAGATATTGTTGATTCTACACAAAATCATTTTGATTCGATATCAAACATGGCCGCTAGCGGACTTGTGGGACTCCTCCTGAAACTACTTGATGGATTTTAATGGAACTTTACATGAATATTGCTTTTGATGTCTAGTTGATCCTGAGTAAAAAATCTGGTACGCAGGAAGTTTAAAATGACCACCATACCCCTAAATATTTATTTTAAAATAAGAGAATTTTGTGGCGACAAATCCGTGGATTCACATGTCTCGCCTAACGGGGGATGGACTTAAAAATAAAAAGGTCAATGATGCTTAAATGAAAATTTGTAAACATTTTAGTAACTAGAAACAATCGAGTTTGCCGTTTGCTGAGATGACATTTAAGTGCATTTGTTTAAAAACAAAATGCCATTCCATTAAAAACAAGAGGCCCAAGAGAGTCTGTGGATGCTCTACTGGCTAAAACGGCTCTTATATCAAGGGTTGTCGACATAAAATTCCCATCAGTAGTTTTTTTAAAACATTGCAAAAATGACAGGGATATGATAGCCTTAGATCGCTCACCTGGTAATCATGGGCAATAAGTCTGCTGTGTCTAGTCCGGCATGGGCATTTTTTAATTTGTCCCACTTTCTTCTATGAATGAAATTTCATAAAAATGGGGTGGGGATATTAACATTCTAAACAAATATGGTAAAGATCAGATAAAAAATGATACAGATTTAACAAAGGAAAATACAATATAGCATTTTTCAACAAATCAAGGGCCATAACCTGTCGTTACTAACTAGATCTAGCTGGTTTTCGAACTTGTCCAAAATGTTATTGAATACCATGCTGTGCACAACTAGACATCATACTGAAGCTTCCTGCCAAATTTTGTAGAAATCCAACAAGCCGTTTAGGAGAAGTAGCGCCGACAAGAAATTTAAAGTAAAATTGTCAAAGTGCTATAACTCCGTCATAAATCAGCAAACTGGAACATAAGCGCGATATGCACAACTAGATATCTTACCGATGCTTCGTCGAAATCCACAAGCGTTTAGGAGGAGTAGCGCCGACAAGAAATTTAAAAAAATATGTCAAGCGGCTTTAACTCCATCAAAAATCAACGAACCGGGAAAAAAATGCAATAGGCACAGCAATGCTTCCTTCTAACACGGCGTTAACCAAAAAAAAAAAAAAAAAAAAAAAATAATAAATAATAATAAAAATTCAAAAAAAATAATATTTATATAAAAAAATATATATATATCTATTAAAAAAAGAATTCCAATATTCCAAGCAAGGTCAAATGCTGCTTGTAAATCTAAAAATATAGCAATTACTGAATGGCCAATGTTTTTTGCATATATAATATCATGTTGTAAACTCGCCAACTGATCCTGTGTACTGCGGCCCTTCCTGAAGCCTGATTGAAATTTATTTTATAAATGTTTAGTTTCTAGGAAGTGCTCTAATCGATTTTTGACCATATATTCCATTAATTTACTAGGGTGAGAAGTAAAGCTTATGGGTCTATAAGATTTAGGTTCATTAGAGTCCTTATTGGGTTTTTTAATCGGAATAACACAGGCCATTTTCCAGGAGACAGGATAGGTTTTGGAAGTTCAAATTTTATTATAAAGAAGAAGCCAGATATTTAAGGTGGATTCAGGCATGTGTTTAAATAATTGATAGGACATTTTGTCAGGTCCCACGGCGGAATTTTGTCTGCTATTAATTGCATCTCTAAGTTCCAGTATATTAAAGGGGAGATTAAGATTGTCGTTATTTATTCTATTATTAAAATCAGTTTCGAAATTATCTTGAAAGTCATTTGTAGTTTTAGGAAGATTGTCCTTACTCGAGACTTGGGCGTAATGCTTGGCCAACATGTTAGCTTTATCTTTGCTCGTTGTTGCATAGTAAAGATTTGTTTTTAACAGTGGCACATAGGAAGATGATTTTCCACGTATTTTATTATTTTTTGTCCAAAAGGTTTTAGTGTTACTTTGTTTTAAAGAATAGGTATTTATAAATTCTTCCCAATTACTTTTCTTCGCTAGTGATATAACATGTTTAGAGTCAAGCTCTGCAGTTTTAAAGTTCAATAGATTTGTTTCAGACGGGTCTTTTTTAAATTTATTCAACATATATTTGCGTTTTTTAACCGCCTGTTTGCATTCCGAATTCCACCATGGGACATTTTTCTTTTTTGGCATTTTGTTATGAATCGGGACACTTTGATGTACTATGTTCAGTATCGCATCAGTTAAATTATTATTAAATATATTAATATCTTCTGAAAGTAGTTCTTCTGTATTTAGGTCTTTACATAGAATGTTGAAAAGGTCCCAGTCTGTTTTATTATAGTTGAATTTATCTTGGTTATACTGTTCATTTGATATCTTATCATTTGTTAGCTGTATAGAAATATAGATTGGGAAGTGATCAGACCCCCAATTATCATCTAGAACTGTCCATTGGTTTTTTTGAGAAAGGGGGATGGTAGAGAGAGACAAATCAATGTTTGAGAGGTTGCCCGTTCTGATATCGATATGTGTTGGGGAGCCGTCGTTAAGAAGGACTAAATTCTGCTCGTCAACCCAAGACAGAATTTCTTTACCCTTTTTATTACAGTGTTCAGATCCCCATGCATGGTGATGGGCGTTGAAGTCTCCAGTTATTAAGGCGTGTTTTATATTAATCTCATTTATTTTCTTACATATTTTATTTAATGATCTGCTATCGCAGTTTCTTGAATAAAGATTAGATAAAATGAAAGTGTAGTCTTTGTATAACACTTTGAAAAGCTGGACTTCAATTGTAGTATTATCGTTGTCATCCCTAGGATTTTCTATATTTATATTTTCATAATTAATGTTATTTTTAAAATAGATGGCCAACCCTCCACAATCCTTGTTATTTTTATTATTTAAGAATTTGAATTCATGTCTGAATCCAGGTATTGTTTTAAAATTGTTTCTTGCAGACATAAAATGTCAATTTCGGGATTCAGATCTAAAAACAGTTTTATTTCTGCATGCTTTATATGAGTTAATCCCCCCGCATTAAAAGATATTATGTTTACTAACTTATTCATTTTAACAGTTTGTTTATCCTATTTTTCACAGAGGTATTCTGTGTTTTTGTTGTCATCGATGATATAATTGATTTTCAGGGTGTTTTTGTTACCTTTAGAGCTCCTTGTAATTTTTTTGGTGTTTTAAGGACACGGGAGTTCCTACTTAATTTGTTTGTAGTTATACTAGACTTATGATTGTTGTCCCTTTCGGCCTTGTTTTCAATAGTAGGGGGATGGGGTTGTTGAAGTAAGGGGTCTTTAGTCAATGGTTGAATTGCTCTAAAGATTTCTCTTTGTACATGGGAAATTAACAGAGGGCCACTAGGTCTAGTTTTTTTCATTTAATAATTTAATTGTGACTTTCGTTAAGATATCAATATTTGTGATCATGGTTTTCGAGTGACCAGATACACTTATTTTATATGGGGATGTTTGGGAGGAAGATTCTAATACTATGGGTGTAATTCTTGTTGGTATGCTAGGGGTAGGAGTCTCGTTTAGTTCCACCAGGTCGAGAATTGACTTGTTAAAAATGCTATAGTTTGACGTCCAATCTGAGTCTATGCTTTCTCCGGACGATATTATAGAAGTATTTTGAGTTACGTTAAAAATGCTGCTATCACTAATTGTTGTAGAGGTGTTAGGTGAGAAAAAGGATGAGCAGTAAGACTTATTTGAGATTTGATGTTTAAGATCCAAATTTGTATCGGGGGCTATGTTAGGTGTAGATTCTTTTGGACCTATCTCCGGAGAGTTTATGGGGGTTATTTGGTTTCGTCATTTTTTCCATATATATCCATTGTCATGGAAATTTAGCACTGCACAATAACGATATCAATGAAAATGCAATAAAAAATACCTCTCATCCCTAGTCCCCTACTTTAATCGCGAAATAACACCAAAATTGTTTGAATTTCTTTCCAACAATAATTGTCGTCTACCGGGCGGCCATTTCGTTTGTTTTCGGCTCTGCGCATGCGGTGAAATTGGGAGCCGGGTAACAATCCGTGTAAATAAACAAACCCACGTTTGTTGAGAAAAACATGCTGAATCAGATACAGACCGATTTTGGTGTTATTTCGCGATTAAAGTAGGGGTGAGTGGTATTTGTTATTGCATTTTCATTGATATCGTTATTGTGCAGTGCTAAATTTCCATGACAATGGTTATAAATGGAAAACATGACGAAACCAAAGTTTTCTGTTGTCACCTGGTCTCTTCCCACTTCACCTTCACCTCGTTAGGAAAACATTCCGTGAGTGTCTGGATAAAAAACTAATCAAGGAAATTTCGTTCTGTTTTCGGTAGATGTTACAGTGATTCAAGCCACGTATAAATAACCTAAAGTTATGTGACGCTCCACGCTTTCACTTCATTTTTGTTAGGAGATAATTTGGGTATTTTCTTATACTTTCACTCATAACCAGTCAGATAGACTGATTTATTTTAACGCAGTCTACAGCTTTGTAATTATCAGCACTTCCGGTGACAGTTTTCTGAGGTAAGGACACATGAAATATATCTCTCCAAAATTCTTTGCCATCTGTTATATTTCTAATACTAAACCTTTCGGAAATGTATACTATCTATTTTCTACCTTGATTCAGAGTGCTGAGTTTTATATTGCGATAGTGTAGACTAGCAAAAGCTGTGTTGTTATTTCATGATAAGTCATAATCATAGTCATTGGCATGCTGTCGTAAATTTGCTTATTTGGGGCGAATAGTTAGACGAATGCATGATTCACTGATATTATCTGATTTATAGATGTGAACCACCAAGTGGTATTAAAATTATGTCGAGGGTTTAATAATTTGTTCAATTGGAACGGATAACTGAAACGCTGGCATATACTTATGCCATAAGCTGGGGTCACATTGTAGTTCTATATATAAGTAAGTAAGTAAGTAAGTAAATATTTTATTATAGTGACATGTGCATACAATATATATTACAAATAGTTATGTACAAATTACAAGCACCCGGTCCATTGGACCTATAAGTCACCTGTACTGATAAAGTAATAACAGTACGTGAAGTAGAAGTACTTAAAATATGGCAAGTTCAATCAAATTGCAATAGCTCAAACGAATATTATTTACAAACGCTAATCATTGTTGAAATGTGGTAATACAAGTCATTACATGGATGAATAAAAGATGTATGTTACTAAAATAGTTATATAGTGAATTAATTCAGCTAGATATATATTTAAATGTTCATAATAGCAGCATTATTAAGCAATTAACGGTATACATTTACTCATGAATACATAACGGTACGCCTACGGATGTACGCTTTTACAATAAATTTTGCAGATTTTCTTGGGTAATCCTTTAATAAATGACACATTTTCAGTTCTGTGTTTAAAGAAATAAACTCATTTTGTCTTAAAATTTCACCGAAAACATTAGTCCTGATATCATTATATAAACAACAAGCCAGTAAAAAGTGTTTCTCATCTTCTATGGCCGCTGTATCACAGAATCTACAAGTCCGACTCTCAACAGGCTCCCCAACATATCTTCCAGTCTCTATTCTTAACGGTAATATCCCAGTTCTAAATTGACACAATAACGATCGTTCGTATTTTGACAGATTCATTGTCATATAGTCTTCGCATATAAAATCCAGTTTAAAAAGTCGGTATGTTCTCAATTTGGCCATGTTTGATACATCACGTGACCACTTGTCTGTATAATGTTGGCTTATTAAGCTTTTTGTTACCGTTAAGTCGACTAATGCTTTTGATTCGAATTGGTCATTAATCCCCAAAGTTGTAAAGATTTGCTTAACATCACTAGACCAATTGTGTGTACACTTATCGAAGTCAAAATTAAACACCTGTTTCGTAAGTCTACCGTTATCCATTTTCATTAGCCTATTCCAATACCGGAAAATGCAAATCCATCTACGATACAGCGTCGGTTGCCAGCCGGAGTCTCCATACAGCGCCGGAAGAGGCGTGAATCTGTGTACGCCAATGAAGTATCGTAAGGCGCGGTTTTGTACATTATCGAGGGATTGGTACGTTTTTGCATCCCACACAGATGCACTATAATCCATTATCGGTGTAATGCAAGCGTTAAATAGTTTTTCGTACGACCGGAACCGGAAGTCTTTCATGCTGTGTATTTTGCTGATAATTCCACCCAGCGCCCGCCCTGCTCCTTTCGCAAGTGCCTCGCAATTACCACTAAAGTCGTTTCGCTCATCAAATATAACTCCTAGATAGCGGTACTGTGTAACAGTTTCAATCACATTATTTCCGACTCTGAAAACGTATTCTGTTCGTGGTGTTCTGCGATGCCGGAAATGCACTATTTTTGACTTGTTAGTGTTAACTATCACTCGCCATTTTTTACACCATTGATGTAACGTATTTAGCATGTTTAGTAATTTGTCTTCACTGTCCGAGACTAGCACAATATTGTCCGCATACATGAGAATGGAAACCTTAGCGTCTCCCATGGTGATACCAAGGTCAAGGTCATTGACCTCTTTCACAAGATCGTTGGCGAAAATGGAGAACAGTGTTGGGGATAAACAACAGCCTTGCTTAACCCCAGTATCACAGTTGAACCAGTCTGTAAGGTTGTCATTTATTCGGATACATTCTATGGCACTTGTGTAAATATTCCGGATCGAATTATAAACTTTTCCGTCGATGTTATGGAGTAGCAGTTTATACAGGAGCATATCGCGGTCGATAAAATCAAAACATTTTTTAAGGTCGATGAATGAAGTGTATATAGAGTTATTGTTCCTAATTATACTGTTCAATGTAAAAACGTGATCCTCACATGATCTCCCAGATCTAAAACCATTCTGTTCGTCCGCTAGTAAATGCTCATTATCAAGATAAATTGTTATCCTTTTATTTAAGAAAGCACTATACAGCTTACTAATACAAGACAATAAACTGATCCCACGATAGTTAAGCGGCATGCGTTTGTCAGAGTTCTGATCTTTGAGTATTGGGCAAATAATCGCTTTTCTCCATGATGATGGTATTAGGCTACTATCAAAGATTAATTGGAATAACTGTTGTAGTATTGCTATGACCGCCGGGAATATGAGTACGTCATACGGTATATTGTCGTGACCACAAGCCGAACCCGATCGAGCGTGCATAACGATTTTTGTTAACTCCTCAATACAAATATTCCGGTTCATTTGTTCATTGTTCACATATAAGGGATCCTGCATGATCATTTCTAATAATTGTTTATGCAGTTTTATGCGGTTATAATGTAACTCGTCGAAATCGTCATTATTTCCACTATTATATAAATTATCAAAATCCGTTTTCCATCGCTCAAACACCATTTTCTCATTTCTGATTATACTTCCATTGTCCACAATTTCTATCGGTATAGATTTATCTTTCCTGGGGCCAAGGTTTTGTATTTTTCTCCAGAACTCTGTCGGATTCTTATTGGACATATCCTCTATTTCAATGGCTTGAGCCAGTCTGTATGCACGTTCCAACTGACGTAATAGTTTATCAAAGTTATTCCTGGCATTAATATAATCCGAGCGCAACATAGCTTTTTGACGGTTATTTCCCTTATATCTTAAAAATGAACGTTCATTGATCCGCATTATATCCCATAATTGCTGTAAATCGTCGCACCAATATGGTTTTGTCACTTTTCTGCGTTTACTAGTATTTTTGCTTGAATTAAATGTTGGTATATGGTTAACCATTTCGTCTGTGATAACGTCGCACAAATTACTGTATATCAAGTCTATATCGTTTTAATTCTCACGTGCACTTTCGATTTGCGTGATGATGGTAAGAATGGCTGCCGCCGCCCTGTCATTTTCCATGAATTCTTGAGGTATACAGCGCAATTTAAATCGTTTATTGTTAGAAGTGTTGTGGTTGCTAATTTCGCTGTTATTTATGTTGAAATCCGAACATTTATACTCAGTCACAAGCGCAGAATGGTCGGGTAACTTTGATCGTTGATCTAATAATCCTAGTAAATCATTGTCCGTCGCGATTTCTTGTGCCGTTAATACCCTGAAATCACTACATCTCACCATTGTCTCGTGCGGTACACACAAATAGTCCACGATCGCACGGCCTTTACTCGATATTGACGTATAATTAGACAGTTTTCTGAGGTCACATGAAATATATCTCTCCAAAATTCTTTGCCATCTGTTATATTTCTAATACTAAACCTTTCGGAAATGTATACTATCTATTTTCTACCTTGATTCAGAGTGCTGAGTTTTATATTGCGATAGTGTAGACTAGCAAAAGCTGTGTTGTTATTTCATGATAAGTCATAATCATTGGCATGCTGTCGTAAATTTGCCTATTTGGGGCGAATAGTTAGACGAATGCATGATTCCCTGATATTATCTGATTTATAGATGTGAACCACCAAGTGGTATTAAAATTATGTCGAGGGTTTAATAATTTGTTCAATTGGAACGGATAACTGAAACGCTGGCATATACTTATGCCATAAGCTGGGGTCACATTGTAGTTCTATATATATGTATGTACTTGGGTTTATTGCTAGTTTTCGACTGTTGATGAACAGATTGGGTAGAGAATTGTATCTATTATATATTGTGGATGTCTGATTTAAAAATGGATATGTCTAACGACTCTATATTACATTAATCTAAAACATAGTTGCTTATAGCTTTTGTAACGACCTTCTTTTTTATAGCTAATGTTCATGGATCTGATTATAAGTGTCGTCATGCATTATATATATTGAAACTTACTAATCATAATGATGTTTTCTCAATATGAATAAATGTTATTTGGATACCTCTGTTTTGGTGTTCCCTAAAAGTCCAATATATGTGTTGAGTTTTGAGATGTATTTAAATCTAAAAGACGTGTACACTACTGACACGCCGAACCCATTTTAGGAAAGTTATGGTGATTTAGGATGGTAGTTGTTGACTTGTCAATGGCAGCCATCCTGGATTGCCATAATTTATGTTGACCGACTTTAAAATGAACCCCGAGATGAGCCAGGGTGGAGTTCTAGGACCAAGTTTATTCAAGCTAGGGTTCCTGGGATGTCCTCATGTTATGAGACTTCATGAAACTTTGAAAGCAACTATCGAGACAGCAAACGATAGGGTCGGTTCGTTACAGTTATGCAAATTGTTCACATTAAGACCTGTAATTTGAATGAGAACCGATGCCTATATGTATAATTAGTACTTATGGACGTTCCAACCTTTAATATAAATATTCAAAATATAAAAAAAAAAAAATTCTCGGCTATTTGTAGTGGAACTCTCTTAATTTGACCACACAACCTATATTTGAGAGGGTGGTGGGGTGGGTGGGGGTAGGGTCCCCACTATGATACGGTCGCCTGTGGTCAGACAGTATAACTCACATCTCATAATATTTCATAACATTTTACTATAGTGTTTTTTATTTCCATCATATTTCAGGATACTGGCTGTTTTTCATTGGAAGTAGAAAGTTGTTTACACCAGTCTTGTTCAATAGTCATATGAGTCGGTGAGCTTCACGTGCTCCCATTGTTATTGTTTTTGACACCTCCGTCAAGGACACAATTACCTTTACAAAACTGATTCAGGTTGACCTTGCATGCGAGAATAACACGTAGAACAAAACAGTAAAGTATAGTTTACGCACACTCGTTACACAATAGAACTACATATTAGAACTTCATAATTATAGAAAGTGAGTCTATATTACAAGGGTGACTTTACCCATTAAGGTACAATACTTACTTCATAAAAGGTTAGGTGAATTAAAAACGGACAGTGTTTAAAATTGAAAGATAAAAGTTGTGCAAGCACAGTGTTGGCAGTTTCAAAACTATACTTCATTTATCACGGTAATGTAAATCAAAATCGTACAGTATAGTTTACACATATTCGGATATAAATAGAACTTTATAGCTACGGCATATAAGAACATATAGTCATGTTATAAATTAAATATTAACAAATAGTGTATGATTATCGTATGATACTCACTTCCTTCAAGGATAGATGAAATTAAAACGGGTTAACAATTAAAATAGAAATATTGTTCAATTTTGCGTTTGCATTTTTCGAAACTATACTTTACCAGATTTACAGGGTTACGCAGACATGTAGTTTGACGTACCCAATTCATATGGCTTAACGTCTCACACCACAATTAATTTTCCATAGGGTCCCATTGTAATGTTTTTGTTCGTGGCATAGAGATAAAAAAGATTTTGCAACATGTATTTATGCTTAAATTCTTCATTGATCCAATATCTGCATGCTATTAACTTTTAACGAATATTTACCAGATTGAACTTTTTTTAATTTCATGTTTGCGTGACACCTATCAACATTTAGACAAAAATACAACCCCGTGGAGATTAGACCCATGATGTGTAAAATGAGGCAGAATTGGCTAGAAATCTTATTTCAACATGCATTTTTCTGGGATCTCTTCCTAAAATGCTGTAGATTTAGAACCTAGTAAAGATAAATCAATGTATCCTGTTAAATGTAGAAAAGCGAACTTGTTTTTTTTTTATCTACCTCCTTCATCTGTAGGGCAGAAGTATTCAAGGGAGATAATAGTGGTGTGAGTCCTTAAGGTCATTTTTTTTTCTAATGATCACCTCAATAATAATTGAACATGTCTACAAATCAATTACACGCTGAAAAGTGCTAAAAGTTTGATTCCATGTTTATTGCTTTTCAAATTTTTCAAGTTTTAGTGACCTAGGGTATTGGTCGAAATTCAGGCCGAGCACCTTTAATATTTTAAAAATCTACAGTAGTGATAAGGATTTTGCATTTTCCTGGTCATTTGTGCTCAGCTATGTCTGAAACGTTCAAATATACATGAAAAGGCATCTCTACATCTGAATATAGCATAAAAATGATCTTTAAGAAATTATTATTGAGAAGAATGCTGAAAATAATAAACTCAAACTAAGGGTTACCCGTCAATATTTTGATTTTCCAGGAAAAGTAACAGTCTCTCGCTTTAATTTTGACATTTTTTCAAAGTAGTCTGTCTTCATTGATATGTGTGTTTGTTTTACAAGCCAATAGCTGTAAAATAAAGCTAAAATTATGCTTATACCTGTATTGGTTTTGAAAATATAGTTAATTTTTAGTTAAACATGGTATCAAGTAAAATTTCTGCTAGTTCCTGCAATATGAAGATAACTTGAAGTAACTATACATACACAGACGGGATTTCTGAATAACCGTGTTAACTGTGTCCTATCATGTCTGAAACGTTCACAGATACACAAACAATGCTTAGAGGTGAAGGATGTAAGGTACCCGTTCTGCAGCTCTAAAGCGCAAGGGCTTAGAGATGAATGGTGGAAATTCCCATTCTGAAGCTCTAAATTGCAAGGCATTAGAGATGAATGGTGAAAGATACCTGTTCTGCAGCTCAAAAGCGCAATGCCTTAGCATTAAAGGATGAAAGATACTCGTTCTGCAGCTCTAAAGCGCAATACCTTAGAGATGACGGATGAAAATGCCATTCTGCAGCTCTAAAGCGCAATGCCTTAAGAATAACGAATACAGATACCCATTCTGCAGCTCTTTCTTAACGTCTCACACCACAATTAATTTTCCATAGGGTCCCATTGTAATGTTTTTGTTCGTGGCATAGAGATAAAAAAGATTTTGCAACATGTATTTATGCTTAAATTCTTCATTGATCCAATATATGCATGCTATTAACTTTTAACGCATATTTACCAGATTGAACTTTTTTTAATTTCATGTTTGCGTGACACCTATCAACATTTAGACAAAAATACAACCCCGTGGAGATTAGACCCATGATGTGTAAAATGAGGCAGAATTGGCTAGAAATCTTATTTCAACATGCATTTTTCTGGGATCTCTTCCTAAAATGCTGTAGATTTAGAACCTAGTAAAGATAAATCAATGTATCCTGTAAAATGTAGAAAAGCGAACTTGTTTTTTTTTTATCTACCTCCTTCATCTGTAGGGCAGAAGTATTCAAGGGAGATAATAGTGGTGTGAGTCCTATAGAACATTATATCTTAATATATTGAGTGCTAAGGTGGAATGATATGGTGCTAGCTGTAATAACTCAGTAATATTATAATAAAATCATTAGCGTTATAGTCTACCAATATAATAGTGTCATACTTATATGAGATTAATATTATAACGTATTAGTTATAATCAGTGTTGAAACAAATATAGCGTAGTGTTCATATAGTGTTCATATAGTGTTTACGCTAAAAGACTACACTTCAATATATAGGTTGGCCTCATCTACTACATATATTTATATGAGATTAATATTATAACGTATTAGACTATATAATAGTTATAATCAGTGTTGAAACAAATAAAGCGTAGTGTTCACGGTGCATGATCAAAACTAATTTTCACGGATAAAAGTCGATTCGGCTCGTAATCGCTACTGATGGGCTCCTAATATTCACTGTTGTTTTGGGATAACCAAGGTAACTCGTTTTACTAGTGACCTTCTTTATTGTCGGATTATTTCCTAATTACTCTTTCTTTTGTAATTGTAATGCTTTCACGGAACATAATGATGTTATGTTCGCCTTATGGACAACACTGTCTCTGTGTAATGTTTGTGAAATCGACACAATTTAGTTTTTTTGTGCGATTTTGGTTGGGCAAAGGCGAGTATTGATCATTTGAACCGATTTTTTCATTTGTTTATAGACGTTTTTAGATTTTATTTTGAGTTCAATTAATCGACTTTATTGTATTTAATGTTCCATGTAATAGAAAAGAATAGAAAATTCTTGCTGCATAGAAAATTCTTAAAATTTACGCATTTGATCGAGACACCTAATCGTCCTGGATATGGGCATCTAATTGGTTCAGTACTCGACCGAAGTACGATGCGTTTCTTTTTTCTTCTTCTGATTACTTCATCGGGTGGGTAAGAATCTCAGAGCAAACATTATACAGAGGCGCCGGAAGGAGTTAAACATTGGGGCGGTGGATGTTTGGGGTTTAACCAATTTATAAAGCTTACTCCTCGAATGCCTGTTTTTGTCAGGCTTTAATGTCAGTTATTTTATTTACAAAATATACTATATCCGTTCGTCAGGTCATACACTATTAAGATTAACATCACTTGCAGACATTTTAATGTGCGAATGTATCATTGTTTCTATATGTTTATATCAAAATGAATGAACTGTATTTATTGTCCCTTGTATACATTTAACAGTGATTTTTTTACAATTTTACTTGTACGAGTCCTAGGACTCGCTGGGCCAAAAATCTATGAGTCCCAAAACTAAAGGAGTGAGTCCCACGTTTTAGTAGTAATTAACTTTAATCAGGCATACATACCGTGTGAATCTCACTAACAATCTCACCCGCAATTTCACTAACAATCTCACAGAAAGTAAAACAGTAATTATAACTAGAAATAATCATGATTAAGTCAATCATTATTATAACCTGGAAACTGTCTATGTTATTTCTCTAACATAAAATAGGTGTCTCTAATAATTCACTTAGACCTGGTTTATTGTCACACTATATTTTCACAACACATGACATTGTAATGTGACTGTCACTTTAATTTTAACTCGTACAGTCTCCTGTCTTTGGCATTTTTCCAATTGGTCAAAGTTAAATGAGTGTCTGTCCTCTCCATGCAGTTTCACCTTCATTAATCTGCTCTGAGTTTCGGTTGTCAGCCTATTTCTGAAGGTTGTCAAAATTCTGTTTTGAACAGAAAAGCCACGTTCACACCCAGCTGTGTGAACGCTAGATGTTAGTGCCAGTCTTGCTAGGATGGTGAGATTTGGAAAGTCTGGATGGAATTTAACAATGAGACTCCAAAGCTGATGCATAGAATCTCTGGGGTACTGTTCAGCAACAACCACCCTTTTCACCAGTTGCCATTCTTGCATGGCCTTTTCAGAGTCTATTACAGGCTGAGATGTTTTTTCCTTCTGCTCTCCATCCTCTTTCCAAGATGAGGTCTGAGTGGTTCCATAGAAGTCGCACAAGGCCTGGATCTCCTTACAACCATATTCATCCAGCTGTTGGGTGGATAGAAAGGACAGTGGTCTCATAGCCAACACACTGAAATAACCCAGCAAGCTATCTCCTGCAAATCTGAAAAAAGAAAACCCACAGTCATAACTCATTGCATCTCACAATTTTATCTCAATGAAATCTTACTGTATTTGATGCTCGAGAATTTTAACTGTTTAAGCAGGAAATGGTTATTGTGTGTTAAATAAATACATTAATGAATAACAATGAAGTTTACTCTCACACTGACTTTAAATAGCTAAGACTGTAATCTTAGATGGTTTTCAAGAGTTAAAAGTAGGCAGCTGTAGTGAAATTTTGATTTGCAATTTACTGAACTACACCATGTAAATTGGATTAATAATCACCTTGCTTTAATGTTGTCCATCATTGAATCAACAAATTGATTGGCAGTGTCCCTCAGTTGGAAGTTTGTTTTCGTGATGTGATGCTGGCCCTTGAACGTGGAGCTGTTTGGTGGTAGGTCTTCAACCAGTTTCTTCAGGTATGGAGAGTCCAAGCCCTTCACTTTTTCGAGGTCAGCCAAACAGATGTCCAACTTCACCTGTTATGTAAAAGACATTTTACCATTTTATTGATTTAGAGCATTTTATTAATTTCAAACAGATAAGTGGAATGTTCAAATAAAAAAAGAACACTTTGTTGTATATAAGTTTAGGACTGTTGAGATTTGTTCTCAACAGCCAAAACTTATATACAGCAGAGTTACCCTGGAATTGTCTTATAAAGAAAATTAACATTATATAAAAAACCTACCTTTACAAGAGCAACATCCACATTTTCTGTATGGAAGAATTGGGACAGCGCAGTCACTGGAGCCATTGCATCCATCATGAGATATGTGATTGACAAGAACTTGATAGTGGAGATCTGAAGTAAAGTACAACATTTACAAATTCAATACTCCAATTTTTGTCTACTATGTGACGTCCATCCAGTTTCACCTTCATCAACCAGCAAAATTCAATGCACTGATACAAATTTTATCAGCATTTATTACACTTTTTCCTTTTTGTGCAAGTCGGCCATCTGGTCTCCGGACAAAACCTTTAATTTAAGATATCATGTTCAATTAAATTAGTAAATACTTAATGCAATGTTAACTTAATGTTCTCATCACTTTTATTCAATATTGTGACCTTTATTTGACATTAATTCAATTAACAAAGTTTATTGTAGGAAAAAATATTGTTAGTGCTAACAAAAACTATGTCAACAGTCATACCTTCTTTTTAAGTCCATTGGCCTTTGGGTCCTCGACACCGACTTCAGCAAGGTAGGTTAGTAGACTGTCTGTTGTCCTGTACACAGCAGTAAGGGCGTTGAAATAAGACAGCCATCTTACAGAGTGGAGCTCTTTGTACGTCAATACTGGATCATTGAGAAGCTGTTGGATGTCGTGGATTTTGGCAGCTCGCTTTGCACTCCCCTAAAACAGATTAAAATACACTTGTAATACTTTGTCGCTTGAATTCCTAAGTAAATTGTAATATACATGCATTCTGATATGTTTATGTACGTATACTATATTACACTGTGGAATGAACTCAAGTGACAATGTCTTACAGTCTACTGTCAGTCATTGATCATTGATGTATAACTCTACATACAGATTTTTGGCAATAACTACTTTTAAAAAAGATCTTCGTAAACTACAGTAACATACATGACAAAATTAATACATGTATAGTATTTTGCTATCTTTCTACTGAAATGTCATTGCGCTTAATAATATCCTTTACCTACCTTAAAGTAATAAAACAAGTCGGTGAGGATTTGCTGGTGCTCCTTCAGATGCGGGATTTTGTCGGCAGCTTGAGATGTACAAAGGGCCAGCTTGTGTGCTATGCAATGGACATTGTTCATGTGTGGATTTTCACGCTTCATTATTGCTGCACAACCTGAAAAAAAATACATTGTATTTTGAGAGAATGTTATAGATCTACCCATTGATCATTTATATTGAAATGTTCATTTTGCGTCTTGAAAAAACACTTTGTTATATCTAGATCTACTTGAACTCATTTTCAAATTTCTGATTTTTATTTTGGGAATAGATTATACATTCTATAGATCTACATTATGATTATTTTTATGATTATCACACATTAGAAACACTCTGAGTTCATTGTGAAGTATTTAAACAATTGTGTGAATAGTTGAAAGATGGATTAAATTGTTTTATGTAGTCAAACATATTTACAGTAGCCCTGCATGTATATGTCAAGATTGAGTAGATCTTATAAAGTGATATTTTACCATTTATTTTTCCTGTCATCACTGATGCCCCATCTGAGCCAAGGCTCATAATCTTTTCTGGCGGGACTCCTCTCTTGCTGAATTCTTCCAATATAGCCTTAGCAATTCCCTTTCCAGTAGCATCTGCACACTCAATGTTTGTCAAGAATCTTGTGGAGGGCTTCATGTCTTCAGAAATGATTTGTGTGTATATTACCAGACGTTTAGTGTTTGTTATGTCGGTACTTTCATCTGCTAAAGCAGTTACCACTGGTGAGCTTGCAAGTTCATGCTTCAAATCATGCTCAACAACACTTGCCATAGAATCAAGTAATTCAGTGGCTGTAAATGCTGAATCGTAGTTGATATTTGACAATTTCAAAATATTCAGGTCGTTGAGACTGTGAGCAGACTGTGAAAGGTCATGTAAAAATTCAACAAGTGACTTGAATTTAACTAGAGCAATGTCTTCAGTGATCAGCCAGTGTAGTGCCTTAAACAAAATTGTGACAGCTGCATCTTGCTTTGAGTCGAATTTCTGGCGAGCAGCGTTTAGATCCTTTTGTAAACTAGGTGCCTGTATGAGCATTTTGTGATCTGGTAAAGAAGCATGTCGAACGAGAGTTGACTGTTGAAAGTTTGTGCACTGTGCACTTTTTGTCATCCCATTACATTTGTTTGCGTTTGTACACAAAGTGCAATACATGCTTTTTGTGGTATCATCATACCCGAGCCAACTGAACAATTTCTCCCAACAACTGTTGTATTTGCGGATTTTGGAAGGTGGTTCAATTGCCGTAGATATACTGGCTGTTTGAGCATCATTATTGGAGGATGTACTGGCCTTTTGAATGAAACACGAGAGTGTTGGTTGCTTTGCGTCATTGGTTAGTTTCCGCTTTAGTGGCCCCATTTTGCAGACGATGCATCAACAACTCGTGGGATATTTACTTCCGCACCGTTTCGTGTTTTAGCTCACGGCCGATTCCATTGGCTAATCATATGATCATTATCCAATAATAATCGACGTTACAAAATTACGCGGAACGGTGCGAGGGTAAACTTAACCCTCATCGAATAGTCAAATATGGCGGTAGATGCGGAGAAAAAAGCGACGGATTGAATTCTTACAGGGGAAATATGGCGGTAGATGCGTAGAAAAAAGCAATGGATTGAATTCTTACAGGGGAAATATGAATTACGGAACTCTTTACTTGCAATTTATGTGCGTCCCGAGAACGCACATGTTCTGGAAATTTGCGTCCACAGAAATATTTGTGCGTCCTGGACGCAGGACGCAGAGGTAAAACAAGAGGCCCAAGAGAGCCTGTGAACGCTCTACTGGCTGTTATACCATTGATGAATCGAGTCGTACTACATGGTGTCTAGAGTGTACACAAGGTTTCTCAAGTATTTGACCTAGTGACCTAGTTTTTGACCCCATGGGACCCATTTTCGAACTTGACCAAAATATAATTAAGACAACATTTCGACAAAGTTTCATCAAGATCGGGTCAGAAATATGGCCTCTACAGTGTACTAGTGACCTAGTTTTTGACCCTGTGTGACCCTGTGTGACCCATTTTCGAACTTTAGCAAGCTATAATTGAGACAAATGTTCTGACAAAATTGCATCAAGATCGGGTCAAAAATATGGCCGCTAGAGTGTACACACGGTTTTTACAAAGTTTGACCTAGTGACCTAGTTTTTAACACCATGTGACCCATTTTTGAACTTGACCAAGATATAATTAAGACAAAATTTTTGACAAAGAGTGTATACACGTTTTTTTCCAATATTTGACCTAGTGACCTAGTTTTTAACCCCATGTGACCCATTTTCAAACTTGACCAAGATATAATTAAGACAAACATTCTGACAAAGTTGCATCAAGCTCGGGTCAAAAATATGGCCTCTAGAGTGTACACAAGGTTTTTCCAATATTTGACCTAGTGACCTAGTTTTTAACTTCATGTGACCCATTTCCGAACTTTATCAAGATATAATTAAGATAAACAATTTGACAAAATTTCATCAAGATTGGGTAACAAATATGACCTCTAGAGTGTACACAAGTTTTTTCAAGTATTTGACCTAGTGACCTAGTTTTTGACCCCACATGACCCATTTTTGAACTTGACCGATATTTCATTGAGACAAACATTCTGACAAAGTTTCATTAAGATCGGATCAAAAATATGGCCTCTAGAGTGTACACACGGTTTTTCCAAAGTTTGACCTAGTGACCTAGTTTTTAACACCATGTGACCCATTTTTGAACTTGACCAAGATATAATTAAGACAAACATTTTGACAAAGTTTCATCAAGATTGGGTCAGAAATACGGCTTCTAGAGTGTACACAAGGTTTTTCAAGTATTTGACCTAGTGACCTAGTTTTTAACCCCATGTGACCCATTTTCAAACTTGACCAAGATATAATTAAGACAAACATTCTGACAAAGTTGCATCAAGCTCGGGTTAAAAATATGGCCTCTAGAGTGTACACAAGGTTTTTCCAATATTTGACCTAGTGACCTAGTTTTTGACCCCACATGACCCATTTTCGAACTTGACCGAGATTTCATTGAGACAAACAATTAAGATAAACATTCTGACAAAGTTGCATCAAGCTCGGGTCAAAAATATGGCCTCTAGAGTGTACACAAGTTTTTTCCAATATTTGACCTAGTGACCTAGTTTTTAACTTCATGTGACCCATTTTCGAACTTGATCAAGATATAATTAAGATAAACAATTTGACAAAGTATCATCAAGATTGGGTAACAAATATGACCTCTAGAGTGTACACAAGTTTTTTCAAGTATTTGACCTAGTGACCTAGTTTTTGACCCCACATGACCCATTTTTGAACTTGACCGAGATTTCATTAAGACAAACATTCTGACCAAAGTTTCATCAAGATCAGGTCAAAAATATGGCCTCTAGAGTGTACACACGGTTTTTCCAAAGTTTGACCTAGTGACCTAGTTTTTAAAACCATGTGACCCATTTTTGAACTTGACTAAGATATAATTAAGACAAACATTTTGACAAAGTTTCATCAAGATTGGGTCAAAAATACGGCTTCTAGAGTGTACACAAGGTTTTTCAAGTATTTGACCTAGTGACCTAGTTTTTAACCCCATGTGACCCATTTTCAAACTTGACCAAGATATAATTAAGACAAACATTCTGACAAAGTTGCATCAAGCTCGGGTCAAAAATATGGCCTTTAGAGTGTACACAAGGTTTTTCCAATATTTGACCTAGTGACCTAGTTTTTGACCCCACATGACCCATTTTCGAACTTGACCGAGATTTCATTGAGACAAACATTCTGACAAAGCTTCATGATGATTCCTTCAGAAATGTGGCCTCTAGAGTGTACACAAGCAAAAGTTAACGGACGGACGACGGACGGACGACGGAAGACGGACAACACACCATCCCATAAGCTCTGCTGGCCCTTGGCCAGTAGAGCTAAAAATCACTGATTTAATAGTTGAATGCTGGCATTTGTACATTTTAAAGTGATTAACCGCAGATATTATAACTTTATTCAGAGATTATTAATTATGTGGTGGTTTAGCATTCTTTATGTTAACATTTGTACAAATGATGACACTCAAATACTTCCAGTGTAAAAACTGTCGCGTTGCCTACAAGTGACCGATACATTCTCAAAACAAATATCTACGATTTAAAACATACTAAAAGAACAAGGTAAACATCAAATTCCTGTATACTTAACTAAATTAAATCAATTAACAAAAACGCCGGTAAGCTTGTAATCTTATAAAAAAGCAGGTAATTACCGGCTCAAAGCCTGAGAAATGGCAGGCCTGTAATGATAAAGGGCGTTAAACAAACAAACATTCTGAATCAGATAATACATGTATTAGACGTAAATATATTAAAAATGACTTTAATTAACTAATATTAACTTAAATATATTATACATGACTTTAGTTAGTACATATACAAGTTTTAACCATGTTCTTTTTCAGATGATATCGTTTTTATTGCAATGACAAAAACAGCTACTTATTGGGGCACTATTGGATAAAAAGTGAGGTTCCTTGTTGACCGCGTAGTTGTGCAAATTAGGTGCCTTTGAAAATATAAGTACCTCTAAATGAACCGATATTTCATCATTATACAACCGTGAAACACTACATGTTTACTTATATCGCAACTGTGGATGCTAATGTATCTATCCTCGCGTACAAAGGCATACAAAATGGTATAAACAATGTAAACATGTGTGTTAATTATTGTCAATACTGAAATCCGTACAGCAGTGCACCATTTCAAATGCTTATTTTGCGAAAATTACTACTCCGGCCGATAAAAGGCTCTGGGTATTGTTTAACCACTTATAGGATATGTTGTCTGCTTTTTAATTTAGTCTTTTGGCTGTTCCTTGTGATACGCAGGCTTCATTACCGCTGCTCCCAACTAAATTCCATTATGTTTATTTCGCTCTTCGGGGCATTTAATTTTATTAGATACTGGGACCATACGCCGTACGACATGGGGAAGCAAATAACTCAATGTCCACCGCCGTATGCATGCCATCTTCGGGATGGTTAAAATTGTGTACTATTGATTTTATGAATATTGAGTTCTGCTCAACCCGGGGCTAGAGGGCGTGAGCGGTTGCTAGCATATTTCACTACCGCTCATGAACAGTCTCAATCAAACCGAGACTGCAATATTTCGTATGTGTCGTTCTCGGCCGTTTCCAAAGGTCCATTATCATACTCTTTTTTACTGTTTCTACTATATTTAGCTATAAAGTTAAATCTAGCATAAACTAGTGTTCAGTGGTAGTAAAAATGAACTAAACTGTCCCAGTCTGTTTTATTATAGTTGAATTTATCTTGGTTATACTGTTCATTTGATATCTTATCATTTGTTAGCTGTATAGAAATATAGATTGGGAAGTGATCAGACCCCCAATTATCATCTAGAACTGTCCATTGTTTTTTTTTGAGAAAGGGGGTTGGTAGAGAGAGACAAATCAATGTTTGAGAGGTTGCCCGTTCTGATATCGATATGTGTTGGGGAGCCGTCGTTAAGAAGGACTAAATTCTGCTCGTCAACCCAAGACAGAATTTCTTTACCCTTTTTATTACAGTGTTCAGATCCCCATGCATGGTGATGGGCGTTGAAGTCTCCAGTTATTAAAGTGTGTTTTATATTAATCTCATTTATTTTCTTACATATTTTATTTAATGATCTGCTATCGCAGTTTCTTGAATAAAGATTAGATAAAATGAAAGTGTAGTCTTTGTATAACACTTTGAAAAGCTGGACTTCAATTGTAGTATTATCGTTGTCATCCCTAGGATTTTCTATATTTATATTTTCATAATTAATGTAATTTTTAAAATAGATGGCCAACCCTCCACAATCCTTGTTATTTTTATTATTAAAGAATTTGAATTCATGTCTGAATCCAGGTATTGTTTTAAAATTGTTTCTTGCAGACATAAAATGTCAATTTCGGGATTCAGATCTAAAAACAGTTTTATTTCTGCATGCTTTATATGAGTTAATCCCCCCGCATTAAAAGATATTATGTTTACTAACTTATTCATTTTAACAGTTTATTTATCCTATTTTTCACAGAGGTATTCTGTGTTTTTGCTGTCATCGATGATATAATTGATTTTCAGGGTGTTTTTGTTACCTTTAGAGCTCATTGTAATTTTTTTGGTGTTTTAAGGACACGGGAGTTCCTACTTAATTTGTTTGTAGTTATACTAGACTTATGATTGTTGTCCCTTTCGGCCTTGTTTTCAATAGTAGGGGGATGGGGTTGTTGAAGTAAGGGGTCTTTAGTCAATGGTTGAATTGCTCTAAAGATTTCTCTTTGTACATGGGAAATTAACAGAGGGCCACTAGGTCTAGTTTTTTCATTTAATAATTTAATTGTGACTTTCGTTAAGATATCAATATTTGTGATCATGGTTTTCGAGTGACCAGATACACTTATTTTATATGGGGATGTTTGGGAGGAAGATTCTAATAATATGGGTGTAATTCTTGTTGGTATGCTAGGGGTAGGGATCTCGTTTAGTTCCACCAGGTCGAGAATTGACTTGTTAAAAATGCTATAGTTTGACGTCCAATCTGAGTCTATGCTTTCTCCGGACGATATTATAGAAGTATTTTGAGTTACGTTAAAAATGCTGCTATCACTAATTGTTGTAGAGGTGTTAGGTGAGAAAAGGGATGAGCAGTAAGACTTATTTGAGATTTGATGTTTAAGATCCAAATTTGTATCGGGGCTATGTTAGGTTTAGATTCTTTTGGACCTATCTCCGGAGAGTTTATGGGGGTTATTTGGTTTCGTCATTTTTTCCATATATATCCATTGTCATGGAAATTTAGCACTGCACAATAACGATATCAATGAAAATGCAATAAAAAATACCTCTCATCCCTAGTCCCCTACTTTAATCGCGAAATAACACCAAAATTGTTTGAATTTCTTTCCAACAATAATTGTCGTCTACCGGGCGGCCATTTCGTTTGTTTTCGGCTCTGCGCATGCGGTGAAATTGGGAGCCGGGTAACAATCCGTGTAAATAAACAAACCCACGTTTGTTGAGAAAAACATGCTGAATCAGATACAGACCGATTTTGGTGTTATTTCGCGATTAAAGTAGGGGTGAGTGGTATTTGTTATTGCATTTTCATTGATATCGTTATTGTGCAGTGCTAAATTTCCATGACAATGGTTATAAATGGAAAACATGATGAAACCAAAGTTTTCTGTTGTCACCTGGTCTCTTCCGACTTCACCTTCACCTCGTTAGGAAAACATTTCGTGAGTGTCTGGATAAAAAACTAATCAAGGAAATTTCATTCTGTTTTCGGTAGATGTTACAGTGATTCAAGCCACGTGTAAATAACCTAAAGTTATTTGACGCTCCACGCTTTCACTTCATTTTTGTTAGGAGATAATTTGGGTGTTTTCTTATACTTTCACTCATAACCAGTCCGATAGACTGATTTATTTTAACACAGTCTACAGCTTTGTAATTATCAGCACTTCCGGTGACAGTTTTCTGAGGTAAGGACACATGAAATATATCTCTCCAAAATTCTTTGCCATCTGTTATATTTCTAATACTAAACCTTTTGGAAATGTATACTATCTATTTTCTACCTTGATTCAGAGTGCTGAGTTTTATATTGCGATAGTGTAGACTAGCAAAAGCTGCATGTGTTGTTATTTCATGATAAGTCATAATCATTGGCATGCTGTCGTAAATTTGCCTATTTGGGGCGAATAGTTAGACGAATGCATGATTCCCTGATATTATCTGATTTATAGATGTGAACCACCAAGTGTTATTAAAATTATGTCGAGGGTTTAATAATTTGTTCAATTGGAACGGATAACTGAAACGCTGGCATATACTTATGCCATAAGCTGGGGTCATATTGTAGTTCTATATATATGTATGTACTTGGGTTTATTGCTAGTTTTCGACTGTTGATGAACAGATTGGGTAGAGAATTGTATCTATTATATATTGTGGATGTCTGATTTAAAAATGGATAGGTCTAACGACTCTATATTACATTAATCTAAAACATAGTTGCTTATAGCTTTTGTAACGACCTTCTTTTTTATAGCTAATGTTCATGGATCTGATTATAAGTGTCGTCATGCATTATATATATTGAAACTTACTAATCATAATGATGTTTTCTCAATATGA
The DNA here is from genome assembly GCA_037043455.1 of Cyrtodaria siliqua. Classification (NCBI taxonomy): domain Eukaryota; kingdom Metazoa; phylum Mollusca; class Bivalvia; order Adapedonta; family Hiatellidae; genus Cyrtodaria; species Cyrtodaria siliqua. The sequence goes on from JAWPHD010003156.1 coordinate 225,017, forward strand.
ATAAATGTTATTTGGATACTTCTGTTTTGGTGTTCCCTAAAAGTCCAATATATGTGTTGAGTTTTGAGATGTATTTAAATCTAAAAGACGTGTACACTACTGACACGCCGAACCCATTTTAGGAAAGTTATGGTGATTTAGGATGGTAGTTGTTGACTTGTCAATGGCAGCCATCCTGGATTGCCATAATTTATGTCGACCGACTTTAAAATGAACCCCGAGATGAGCCAGGGTGGAGTTCTAGGACCAAGTTTATTCAAGCTAGGGTTCCTGGGATGTCCTCATGTTATGAGACTTCATGAAACTTTGAAAGCAACTATCGAGACAGCAAACGATAGGGTCGGTTCGTTACAGTTATGCAAATTGTTCACATTAAGACCTGTAATTTGAATGAGAACCGATGCCTATATGTATAATTAGTACTTATGGACGTTCCAACCTTTAATATAAATATTCAAAATATAAAAAAAAAAATTCTCGGCTATTTGTAGTGGAACTCTCTTAATTTGACCACACAACATATATTTGAGAGGGTGGTGGGGTGGGTGGGGGTAGGGTCCCCACTATGATACGGTCGCCTGTGGTCAGACAGTATAACTCACATCTCATAATATTTCATAACATTTTACTATAGTGTTTTTTATTTCCATCATATTTCAGGATACTGGCTGTTTTTCATTGGAAGTAGAAAGTTGTTTACACCAGTCTTGTTCGATAGTCATATGAGTCGGTGAGCTTCACGTGCTCCCATTGTTATTGTTTTGACACCTCCGTCAAGGACACAATTACCTTTACAAAACTGATTCAGGTTGACCTTGCATGCGAGAATAACACGTAGAACAAAACAGTAAAGTATAGTTTACGCACACTCGTTACACAATAGAACTACATATTAGAACTTCATAATTATAGAAAGTGAGTCTATATTACAAGGGTGACTTTACCCATTAAGGTACAATACTTACTTCATAAAAGGTTAGGTGAATTAAAAACGGACAGTGTTTAAAATGGAAAGATAAAAGTTGTGCAAGCACAGTGTTGGCAGTTTCGAAACTATACTTCATTTATCACGGTAATGTAAATCAAAATCGTACAGTATAGTTTACACATATTCGGATATAAATAGAACTTTATAGCTACGGCATATAAGAACATATAGTCATGTTATAAATTAAATATTAACAAATAGTGTATGATTATCGTATGATACTCACTTCCTTCAAGGATAGATGAAATTAAAACGGGTTAACAATTAAAATAGAAATATTGTTCAATTTTGCGTTTGCATTTTTCGAAACTATACTTTACCAGATTTACAGGGTTACGCGGACATGTAGTTTGACGTACCCAATTCATATGGCTATAGAACATTATATCTTATTATTAAAGATGGGTTTAGCACAATACAAGGCAATGTTTACAGTTTATGTTTATTGGAATATATTGGCCACGGCTTCAACAAAATAAAATATAAAACATATTCATGTACTTTATGAACCCTGGGTACAGCAGTTCACAAAGACAAATGTACCTAATATAGAAGATAAAATGTGTAGTTAATTAAACATATGTATGTACTTTATGAACCCTGGGTACAGCAGTTCACAAAGACAAATGTACCTAATTGAAAGCTCTTGCATTGAAAATGTCAAAATTCTTATTAACTACACAATAAGTAATTGCTGTGACCGCGAAAAACTGCTGCCACCGTGTGGAGATCCCGAACGTGGACTGCTGTAAACTCTGTTGAAGCCGCGACAGAAGAACCCGACTGAAACCGATGAAATCCCATGCTCTGAAATTAAAAACATAAAAAAACGAAAACACTGTTTTCAATAACAGGAGAGGGTGGGTGGGTTTATGTTGCG